>CAIGRH010198719.1:0-10871 GCA_903798295.1 Fraxinus nigra
CTACTGCAGCGACGTCGCTCGACATCGCTATAGCTTCGATGCGCACACAGAGCGTCGATGATTTAAGTGATGGCATCATCACTGTCTTCATAGCTTCGTAGCATTGGTAAATTAGATTATGAAATTTAAGCAATGATTCGTCGCCGCTGCAGATGAGTTGATCTCGTGAAATGAAGATGGAACAACATTCATATTGGAGGAATTTGTTACCGAAAATGCAGGTCAGAGTGGAGGAAAATGCGGAAGGAAATCCACGGTGGTGAAATGAAGATGGAACAACATTCATAGTGGAGGAATTTGTTACCGAAAATGCAGGTCAGAGTGGAGGAAAATGCGGAACGAAATCCACGGTGATAGCCATGACTATAGATGCAAAGGAAGAGATGACTCAAAAGCTTTTTCGGGTTTCAATTGGGGTGAAACGCTCAAGGAGTGAAGACTACTTAGGAGAAGATTAGGTGCCTTCTTCGCGCATCGCTGCAGGTGATGATGTCATCGCAGTATTTTGGATTTGGTTTTTGCAGTTATTATGGATCTGATTTTTGCAGTGGTTGCATAGTGATTTTGGTATGGTTTTGTTTAGGGGCGGACCCAGATCATTTGTCTTGTGGGGTAAAAAATGAGATTGTGGGGTCATTTGACCCCACATGACCCTATGTGGGTCCGCCCTAGGGTTTGTTTGTATTTTTTGAAGTTGGTGGTGGTGATGCTGGCTATAGTGGTGAGGTGGTAGTGTTGGTGAGGTTGTGGTGATGTTGGCGGTACTAGTTGTTACAAATGGTGGTAGTGGTGGTGGTGGAGTGGTCGTGGTGGTGTGAGGTGGTAGCGGTGAGATGGGGGTGAGGGTGGGTTTGTGACCAATTAGTTAATTGATGATTGACCAATAAATAATACGTTTGACCTGTAAAAATGTTAAATTTGATTTACAATTTGTTAAGTTGTGACTAATTAATTTAATAATTTGTGATCGTTAAATAAGTTATGACTTATAAAATTTGTGATCGAAAAATAATACGTGACTTACTAATTTGATATTCTGTGATATAAAGAATTATGACTTATAAAATTTGTGTTGTGTGACCGAAAAATAATAAATGACTTATTAATTTGTAATTGATAAAAGATTGTAACCTATAAAATTTGTGATTTGTGATCGAAAAATAATATATGACTTATTAATTTGATAATCTATGATCAATAAAGAAATTGTGGCTTATAAAATTTGTAATTTGTGATCGAGAAATAATACATGACCCATTAGTTTGATGATTTGCGATCAAGAAAGAAGTTGTGATCAATAAAATTTGTGACTTGAGATTGTGGCATCTATAATTGTGACTAGTACGCAATTGTGATCATAAATTGTATAATACCATGACCTTGATATATTTAATTAATAAAAAAATATTTATTTATTTATTTAATAAATAAAATGTAACTAAGACTTGATTTTTGAAATAATAAACCTAATTTTGAGATTTTATTCAGCAAGTACTATTCCCTTTTCAACAAAATCTGTAAAGTAAAATACTGGGTGACAGCCCTATCACAGAGCATGTGGGGCGCGATTTTTAAAATCGCAACCCCACCCTCTTTGTGAAAGAGCTATCAGCCAAGATGTACACTTAGCACAACATATCTATAAAAAATCATGGCCCACTCCTTTGTGAGACGGTTGTTAACCAAGGCATTAGGGATGAGCAAAATCCTATCGAACCCGCCAAACCGTCCAACCGAACCAACCCAATCGGTTTTGGTTGATTTTTTTGTTGTTTTTACACGGATTGGATGTGTTAGTTGTGTAAGCGGGTTGGGTCGGGTTATGAATTAACTCATGAAAATCGAATAAACTCGTTCAACCCAACTCGACTATATTGATGAACTTTACAAGTGTTATGATATTGTTCGGACGAAATTTAATCACTCTATTTCTCCACACAACTTACAAAAGCTACAATATTCAGAAAAATCTAGATTAAAATGTTAGTTTTTGTTGGGGAAATTTTGTGCAATAGTTAAAAAGTTTCAAAAAATCACACAGATTATATACTACTAATTAATTAGGTTATTTATACGCAAACGTAATACACGAGAAGTCTTGAATATGACACAAGACATGAAAACTCTTAGAATAATATTATAAGAATTGGATAGAATGCATTTTACGAAAGATAGCATGAGCAAATACACATTCCACACAATAACATTTTAATTGTCAAAAACATTTTATTGACTTCATATAATTTAATATCAATCTATCAATGTAATATTTCTGGTCATGAAGTGCCAAAATAATTTAGATTTTTTTGTCATTACAACTATAGAGATCTAATATTATATAAGTCTCGAGTCAATTATAAATTCGTCCAACCCAATCCGCCTACTTTTATCTTTATTGACAAATTATCCCAAATCGACCGACCCGACCCGATCTATACTTGATTAGGTTAGGTTGGGTTGAGTTTTAACCTTTACACGGTTGGGTTGAGTTAAATTCTAGTTAAACCGATCATGTTAGGTTGGGTTTGGGTTGAGGCAAAAATCGACTCAACCCAATCCATACCCACTCCTACAAGGCACAACCCATCTGTAACGCCATATCTGGGCCCACTATTTAGCCAAAAAAAAAAAAAAATTCAACTTTCCTCTCAAATCAATGGTCCTACATATGGAGAGATAAAGCTGCATGGAATTCAGTTAACTTTATTGCTGAAATGGCATTTATTAGGGAAAAAGTCTATATTACCTCTTTTAAGTATCATCAACTGTCATGTTTGCCTATTCTTAAAAGGGCATAACTGGTACGATATTTTGTCTCAAACTCATCACAAATTATGACATTCGAAAAGAATTAATCCATTTGTACAGAACTATTTAATCTACATAATTTTTACATCTTCTCATAAGAGGGTGGGTCATGCACAATAAAAAAGAAAAAAAAATTACCCACCCAAGTATCTGTAGAGCTTCTGTGATGAGTTGAAAAAAGCACAACCAAACAGGCTAAATAAAAAGTATTGATCAACTTAGCAAAACATGGACTTAAATGGATATGATGCTCATAAAGTGTTTCTTTGAAGTGTGTTGAAGAAGTACAAGTGGTATGGAGGCTTTGGCTGCCCGGTGTAACTGTGATGTATTTGGTTCTTGATATAATTTGTTTGATTTTCATGTTCCTGCCTTATGACTTTCTTCTGCGGCAAAGGTGTTGTAGAATGCATAGAAAGGCTGGAGGGATGGGGTGCAACCGGTCCCACAACATTTTTAGATTTCATTCAATCTCTTTCTATAATTATAATTACAGTAGTAAAAATATCTATAAGATAATGGAAATTACATGCAATTACATTTATTTCGGTGGATTCGTCGTGTTGTTTTTTCCTTTTGTAGTAAAGTATCATGAGTAAAAAAATCGTACATATGTTCGTAGAACCAATTAATGTAATGAGAAAAACGTTGAGAAACAAATAGATATTAAGAGGGATTTCGAAACCTAACATTTTTCAACTTTACACACAATTTCATCTTAGATTTCATGTCCTATGAAGAAAAACAATGTGAGAGTAATTCAACGGTTGCTAAATTAGTCCATCATGTTGAAGACTTGTCTACTCATCCAACCTTCTTCATCGATAAAAGACATGCTCGTTAATCGAGTCAACTCATCCACATTCAACTTGTTCGCCCATTTTACGCGCCCTGCAGTATTTGCTCCAGCTCCTCGACATTTATACTCTGCGAACGTTAATTGGTACCTGAATTTGTTCAAACCAGGAAAGAAAAACATCAACAAATGCAAGTTAATGATGTTTCACAATCAGTAACGACGAGACTTGAAACCAAGTGATCTTACTCGTGGCCAGATGCAACTACCCAAGCACTCCATCCTTCGGGAACAACAATATCAGACATTGTGGTGTTATAAAATACGACACGAGCATAATCTCTCCATGCTCTTCCCAAGAATGTCTTTCCGTTCCCAATTATGTTACACTCCTTAAACACGAATCCATTTGTCTCATGAGGACTCGTTCTTGATTGCGCTGTTATGAATCCTGCTAGTCCATTTAACACGCCTGCAGTAACTGATATTGTGCATCTCTGCAAAGAATGCAAAACCCAAATTCATGTCTGAATTTCGTTTAGTATTGTTCAGACGTTTTGTTTACCTCATATATTGATTGGCCAGAACCAAAGATGAAATCGACGGCTCCCTGGATACTGCAAAGTTTGAAGTAGTGTCTACCTTGAGCATCCCACAATGTATCTTGCAATCCCAAAAATCCACATCGATAAAAGGACGATTTATCTCCAGATATCTTTGCTGCCACCGCTGTCCTCATCGGGTTACCAGAGCTCCCCGAGGGACGGTTGTAAGAATTCTGCATGAAATCTCAACATCAAAACAAATCCAACAGACGTAAAATCAACTAAAATATTGTTCATTATACTAAAGTTACTACGAAAATTCTTACTGTGAAGGTTATGCTTTTGACGATTATGTTGTCTGCATCAGAAGTAAAAGTAGCACTCGTTGCAATTGAATCGTGATTATCCCATACTACGTAAGTTTTCCATTTTCCTTCTCCTTTGAGAAAGATGAATGGCTTGTCATAGGGAATTTTCACAGCTTCTCTGCATAAAGGGATGAAAGCATTAAAAAACCAACAACAAAAAAATACTTCAAACACTTGTATAAAAGGAGAAAACATATATATTTACCTGTATACGCCAGGTCCGATGTATATACAAATCCACTTACTGTTGTTTGAAGGTACAGAATCAATGGCAGATTGGATATTTTGGAAATTACCTTTACCAGACTGATCGACATAGATTGTTCGATAAACCACCGATTTTCTTCGAGGGTGTCTATTCAATTTGGCATCAGTGCCACTCAAAACTATGAACAGAACAAGAATTGCACGTAACAACCTTTGCAAAGATGACATTTTTACTCGAGAAGATCAAACTTTTTGTGGGAAACTCGTAAGAATTTGCAACCTTTTACAAACTTTAATACTGATGGAAACTGGTTTAAGTCAAGGAGCAGTGAATGAAAGTGTGACTTCTGAAATAATGAACAAAGATTTGAGAAACTGAGGTGTGAATAAACATAAACTTCAAGATTCTTGAACTCTTTTTATATTTGTGGATGTGGAAAACAAGGATTTCGTAGGAGGTTTATTGTGTAAAACTATTTGTTCCATACATAGAGCAACCAAGAAAGCATTTTTTTTTAAGGAAAGTGTTAAATACGACTTTTAAGAATATGCCATAAAAGGAGAAGGAAATGGAATTAAAGAGATTTTATATAGGACTAATTGGATATTCTATCAATTTAGAATGCATAATTTTATGAGGAAAATGCAGAAAATTAATTAATGTTTTTATTTGAAAGAAGGAAAAATATGATGGGCGATGAGTTTTTGTTGGGTTAATTTTTATTTTTATTTTTTAGGAAAAAAGGCATTATTAGCGGAGAAAGTGAATAATGGTGGCATTTAATTGAATTTATGACGAGGGAAATGTAGGGATTTGATGAATTTCAGTTGAAAGTGGAGAAGGCTACAAATGAAAAGCAAATTGAAGAGGAAAAGGGAGGTAGAAGCCAACCGAATAGATAAGGTTACAAAGAGGATGCATAATTTTGAGTTATGATGTCTCGATCACGGCTCAATAATGTACTTTAGTAACATGTTTGATACATTAGACTAATTTTAATCATGTTCAATTTAACGTACCTAACAAGTCTTTTAAAATGTGTATTTTTTTGCTCTTAAAGAACGAAAAAGTGAAAACTAGATTAAACTCTAGTACGTTTAATGTCACTCAGAATCATCGCACTTCACAAGTTTCAAGTGGATTTAGCGCTTCAAAAGAGGAAGAAAGATGAGCAAGCCCTCACATTACTGGAAGTATTTCAGAATTTAGGATGAAATTATGAAGTACAAAGTAGCTTGCCCATTTTTGGCTTTTTATTCCCTAGACTTTCTTTCATCCACAGGCAACATTTAGTTGCTTTCATGCCAAAACACTAGTTCTTTCCTATGGCAAAAATCATGAAAGAAAATCCATGATTCTATATGCCATGAAGTTCAAATTTTAGAGTTCAAAACACAATTTTTTATTTATATTACTTACATAATATTGCCGACGCCAATTTTTGCAAGAATCGAATAGAATATAACACGACAAATAAATAGTAATAGATAATACATAAGCAAAAACAGTTTTAACTGATCTTATATCAAATTTTACTATAGTTATTGCACCATAATCAACTGGATTCATCCGTACCCGATATCCAAGAGCAAACTGAGAAGTCAGAGAGTCCACAATTATCTGCTTATGGCACAGATGATGAACTGAATAGAGTACCCACCTTTCAGAATGATAGATATGCAAACAAGTATATGTAGAAAATCTAAATTTGAAGTGAATGAGTTCACCTTCCCTAATAGCTAAGCATTGGAGTTCTAGCCTGTCTAGGCGTGTACTAAAAGACTAACAAAGAGTCAAATTTTGAACTACTGTGCAAGGTTTTACTAAGAAAAAAGACAATGCTTAAACACCAACATAACATGGACAAGTGTTTAATTTCGTGAATGAAGTCGCATACAATTCTCTAGGATTGGGAGGTGAAAAACAAATTGCTTGGAAATATAGATATAACAACTAACAAAACAAAATCAATAGGGCAGAAAACTGTCGTTCGAAACAACAAACTTCCTATTTCAGTACTTGATTGGAGCAATAATATCGAGTTGACCACCAAGTTTCTCCTCAGCCACTTTCTCTGCTTTGATCCGCAATTTGGTCAACTGCTTCTTCCTTTCATATGTAGCCTGTGCCCTCTCCTTCCTCTTCTTCTCAAGCTCCTAAAGTAGACAAATTTTATATTTTAAATAAAATGACTAAATATGTTTAATAATAAAGAAAACCACAGCATAGTGCTCCAAAATCTGAGTTGAAAATTTTTCATAAAGCCAAGTAACACAGGTAAAAAGGTCTGGATCCAGTCACTAACATATTGTTAGACTAAGCATTCAAGAAATAAATGTACGACATGGGGATAAATAAAGAATAGAGCGGTATGTAACATTGGCGAAATCCATGGACCATAATATTGTGGAAGCAGAGATAAAAACAGTTACAATGAGATATGTGAAACAAGAAGAGACCACTAAATTAACATTCTTGAAGAAAAAAGATTCACAAAATAAAGGTAATAATGCAAAATAACTTAAAAAATGTACACAAAATCAAAAAAAAGGCAGATTAGGAGACTATGAGAAAAAACAAAGAATAGCATCTAAACTCACCCTGATGGTATCATAGTGATTCCATCCAACCTCCGATGAGAGTCTACCCAACAAACAATATTTGTGTCCAGCTTGGAGCCTCAGAACCCTAATTAACAAAAAGCCAACGAGTTAAGAAGACATGGACAAAACACACCTAACAATTAAGTTCCCAAGTGTATAACTCACTTGAGGGCATCAGGAATAACCATCCTCTTAATCTTGTCGTATGGGGGTGGGATACCCTCATAAACCTTCAAACGGCCAAGAGCAGCTGCTCCTCGCTTAGTCTTGTGGGGGATCATCCTAAAGTGAATAAGAACATAACATTAGACAAGATTGGCCACTTGAATGGAAAGTAGACTCACGAATACACAAAAAAATTATCTCTAGTTTCATCTTCAGTTCTCAGGTACAAGAAAAGAATGCATCTTTTCAGCCCACACAAACCACACATCCATTTAGGCAGAAGGTATTAGCATTCGTGTTATTCCCACTCAGGTAATATCTTCAACCCATTATATAATAAACAGCAATCATTTAACAATATGCTCATTCAGTAATGCAACCCCTGTCCTTAATAGGAAGAATAGCCATTCAAATATAAAAAAACAAGTAGAATTACATCTCTGAAGTCCAACTGTTAAACGTGCTAGCTCAGCATAGACATAAAATACTCGTTTAAACAGTTTCAAAGCATAAACCAAAAGTAAAGATTGAGTGGAATCCATTAAGCCGAAATTCCAAATAGGACGTTCAATACAATACTTCAAAGAAGAACAATGTATACAGCAAAAATAGAACACCAAAAGAGCATCAACTACAAACGTCAAGCTAAGAGCCCTGCGTCCTTAGTGTTTATACAGACACACCAAAAGGGTATGACTTCATCTATACAAGCTTGACATACAAAAAAAATCAATAACTGCTTTTCCGAGATTGCATATCAATATCATAATCAAAAGTAAGCTTCCATCAATCCTCACAAACAGAAAGCAGCCTCCATCTTCACAAATCAATACATAAACTCGGCATATAAGAAAAACTTCACTGCACACCTAAATATTACTACCTTTGTCTACATTCTTACGAAGTGTTCACACGTTTTTATAAGCAAAAACAACAGATAAACAGTACACCTCAATAAACGAAGTATACATGTAAAGGCAATCACTGAACTCATATACTCAAAACATAAAAGGAGTATTTTACTATAAACGCATTATTCGCACCTATACGATACATATATTTCGTCAAATAACTTCGTAAAAATAATTGTCTTTCATACCCACGGATGGTGCGCCAGAGAATCTTGGAAGGAGCCCGGAAGTGGATCGGGCCATGAGATGGCTTGGTGTTCATGCGCTTACGGAGGAAGCGTAGGTATTTCATCTTCTGGCGAACGAGTCCACCGGAGAGGCAGATTTCTTCACATCTGACTACAACCACTCTCTGCCCATTCAAGAGCTCCTTAGCTAAGATGGAGGCCAGTCGGCCAAGCATGTGGTGCCTGGCATCCACAACCACTCTCTTCGCACAAATACCCGACCCAGAAACCATTTTCTCGCACTCTGACACCCTCAAGAAGCTGCCGCTGTTACGTAACAAATGACGACAATGAAGAAAATCTAGGGTTTTGCAGCTGAGGTGCAATTATATATGGATCGGTTTGTGGGTAGTCTTTCGATTTGGGCTGGTACAAACTTAGATGGACTTTAGAATATGGGCTTACCCAATNAAGATGGAGGCCAGTCGGCCAAGCATGTGGTGCCTGGCATCCACAACCACTCTCTTCGCACAAATACCCGACCCAGAAACCATTTTCTCTCACTCTTACACCCTCAAGAAGCTGCCGCTGTTACGTAACAAATGACGACAATGAAGAAAATCTAGGGTTTTGCAGCTGAGGTGCAATTATATATGGATCGGTTTGTGGGTAGTCTTTCGATTTGGGCTGGTACAAACTTAGATGGACTTTAGAATATGGGCTTACCCAATATTAAGTCACGGAAATTAGACGAGGAAATTATACCCAACCCTATTTTTTAAGTTTCATTTTCAAAAATTAGATCTTAAGTTTGTTTATACAAAAATCAGATAAAAATTTAATATTAATAGTACTTTTATAAAATTAAATTAATTTATAAGCAACCCTAATTTCATTCTCTCTACCTCTCCATCCCACCTCATTTCCCCAGGCCATGATTTCATTATCTCCGTTCTCTCTACCTCTCATCTCACTCGACATCGGCACCGACACTGACACCGATACCGATATCGTCATGGCATCGACCAACGTTGTTCGCTGCTGTAGCTAATTTCATTCTCTCTATCTCCCCATCCCATCTCATTTTCCCAAGCCCTGATTTCGTTCTCTCTACCTCTCATCTCACTCGACACCGGCTCCAATACAGACAACGGCATGGCATCGACGAACATTGCTCAGTAGTGTAGGGCCAATCTGCTAGAGTTTTGCTTTGTTTGGTGGTTTGATTGCAGCGCCGCCTCGATTTGATCTATAGCTTTTGTTTGTTGTTGGATAGGTGTTGGTGGTAGTGGTGGTACGGTGATTTGAGCGATGTCTCGATCCATTCTAATGGAGTGGTGGTTTCTACATCGACGCTTCAATCGCATCCGCGCTGGGTGGTCGCAACGTAAGGAGCGATGAAGCAGAAGCTATGAGGTGCACTGCAGATCGCGCCTGTAGTGGCCTAGATAGCGGCTGCAGTGGCGGAGATCATGGGAATGATGATGATTTTTTTTTCTTGTTGCATGGGTGTTGGTGGTAGTGGTGGTCCAGTGGTTTTAGTAGTGTTTGGGTGATAGCGTTGGCGTTAGGCGGGCGGTGCTGCGTTTCTGTGGTGTTGGNTCGACGCTTCAATCGCATCCGCGCTGGGTGGTCGCAACGTAAGGAGCGATGAAGCAGAAGCTATGAGGTGCACTGCAGATCGCGCCTGTAGTGGCCTAGATAGCGGCTGCAGTGGCGGAGATCATGGGAATGATGATGATTTTTTTTTCTTGTTACATGGGTGTTGGTGGTAGTGGTGGTCCAGTGGTTTTAGTAGTGTTTGGGTGATAGCGTTGGCGTTAGGCGGGCGGTGCTGCGTTTCTGTGGTGTTGGCGACGATGGTGCGTTTTCTGTGATGTTGGTGTTGGCGGCGAAGAAGACGGTGGTGCGCTTTCTGTGGTGTTGGTTGTGTTGGTGTTGGCGACCGAGACGACGGTGGTGTTGTGTTGGTAGTGATCACAATTAATTTGTTGATTGTGACCAATGACTACTGTGTGACATGCAAAATTATTAATTTGTGACCAATAAAAGTAATATGTGACATATAATTTGATGTTTTGTGACCATAAAATAAGTTGTGACTTATAAATTTCATAATTTGTGACCGATGAACAAATTGTGACTTTTAAATTTTTAATTTTTAACCGATAAACTAATCGTGACCTATAAAATTTTTGAGTTGTGACCCTAAAATTTTTGAATTGTGACCAAATTTCATACAGTGTGACCTTTATATATTTATTAATAAAAAATACAATTAATTAATTAAATTATAAATA
>CAIGRH010198720.1:0-18331 GCA_903798295.1 Fraxinus nigra
AGGACATCTTTTATACATCAAGTTGTTTTACGTGACAGGTGAAGATAAATATTATTTTTTCAGTCAAGGAACATACAAAGTGGGTAGAAAAGGTATTCTATTGCTTATACCATTTCTATTGGTAATTCCTTTCATTTTCCTGTCAATCAGATCGTAATGTGTCTACAAGGCGATTATTGCATTTAATGTCCTGACATTCCTAATTTGTTGTATTCCCTATCCTAGGGCAGCAATTTTACTCTTCTAGTTCATGATTTTGCATGATGTTTTGATTTTGAGGTGTGCCCAATTTGGTTGATCTTGATCTTAGGACCATTTTATCAATTTTGAGGAATTATACATGGGGCAAAGATGTTTTGTTGAATAAAAAGAACTTCTATTATCTACCATTTTAAGTAAAAAAGAGAATTTAAGTTGTTCACATAGTAAAATGAATTTTAACAATCTTTATTTACAAGGTTGTTTTCACAATTTACCTTTCATAGTGCAACAAAACTATTGTTAGACAAATTATGCTTTATGGTACTGATTGTTTGGCAGTTAAAGGACAAAATAGACATAAGATCAAAGTAATGGAGTTGATGATGCCAAGATGGATGTGTGACCACACTAGAATATATAAAAGAAGTGGTAGTTAGAGTATGTATTACATAGGCCTGAAGAAGTTCTGGTAAGAGCGATTACATCGTAGTACAACAGGTTCTAGAAGAGAGAAGTAGAGAAAAAGTAAAATGGCTTGATGTGATTGCAAGGGATTTGATTTCATTAGATCATTTGTTAAATTCATATGGCTAGTCATGGTTGCATGTAATTTGATATTATTTTAATCTTTCAGTAGATGTAGGGATGTCCTAAATGTAGTGGCGAAAGGATTGATGCTGATGGCCTAAACTTCTTGTCTTTTCTATGAATGATTGAAAACCTGGAAAGTCAATCCCTAGGAGGGTGGTTGTAAAGAACTTTGTGGGTTGTTGCTGTTTACTTTGAGATGGCTTTTGCAATGAAATCATAAAATTTTGTAGTATTTTAAGCATTTGATTCTCTGTGGTGAAAATGGAAAGGAACAAGTCACAGCTTACAACATTTCATAATGTTGTATGACTGCAATTCGCAAGGGTTTTAGGTCATCTCTAGGCTTACTTGTGTGTCTGATGGAACAACTCATATTTCAGGCTCCACATCCTTCTAACTTGCTAGTTTTTTTTTTTTTTTTAATAACCGTGGATATCCGGGCCAGTTTACGCGCACCTCGACTAATCCCACGGGGCCCTGAAGTTTACGGCCGGATAATTACCTCAGTAGCCTTGAGGGGACTCGAACCTGGGACCATTAGGAAGCAAACCCAAGACCTACCAATTGAACAACCCCCCTGGGTTATATTTTTGTAAGTTAATTTATCAGAACGACAATATATTTTAGAAAATTCAAGCATATAATTATGTAGACTTAGCATGAACATATATATATATATATATATATATATATATATACACACACATTAAGTGGTAAATGATAAAGAGAGTTTGTAGTCATAATGGATACAATATTTATGATTTAATTAAGCTCGAGAGAATGATTACATTACAAAAAANCTGACTAATCAAGCAACTTATCTGTGTTCAAACTTGCTAGTTAATAATAATTTTTTTCCAAACTTCTACTCTGAAGTTCAATTTCTATGTTTATTGATGAAATGGAAAGAACCATAATCGTATAAATGGCCAGTAATCATAGAGTGCCAATAATGAAAATTTTCATGGAGTTTTCCCATCATATATTCTGGTTGTCATTGGTATTCTTTCAATAGTTATGTGAAATGACATCGTAAAGAGGCCAAAATGTTTTTCAGAACAACCATATTAAACAAATCAAGGCATTGAGTTTAACTGTGTTGTTTTCCAATGTTTTGGTGTTTGTGTGGTCAGCGCTTTACTCAACACATTGAGGACGCTTTACACTAAAATTGATGTAGAATCCAGAAGTTCCTTTTTAAGATTGTGACTATACTGTGCTGTTGCCATGAAGCAGGAACTTCTAAAAGTTTGATGTTTCTCTAGATATTCCTGAGATATATGTTTTACTTATCAATAACAATCCTCTTGGCAATGTAGTCCATGCATATCAAAGTTTTGCAGCTTTTATTGTTATGTCAAAGATATGCCAATATTCATGGAGTAGGGTTTGCAGCTCTTGCTGATATGAAACCACACAAATTCAATTTTTCTTAATATTTGATTTGTTTTGTAGGTTGTGATATAATTGTAAACAAAGATAAAGGAGTTTCAAGGATCCATGCAGAAATTATCATAGATGAAATGATATCTGTAGATCTTTCACACAAGAAATCTTCAAATAATTCCTCTAAAGTCAGGATCCGAGACTGCTCTAAGTATGGAACATTCATCAACAAGAATATGGGTTCAAAGGAAAAAGTTCACGAGTTTCCACATAAAGAAACCATACTGAAGGATGGAGACATGGTATCTTTTGGAACTGGTAACGCAACATACAGGTAATGTAGACGGGATTTTTTTATCCTTTCAGATGTTTGGATTTCCTGGTTGGGTATTCATTTTACTCTTCATAAAATATATTTTACAATTTTTTTTTAATCTTACATGGTTTTAGAATTCTTGTTCTTACTATTGCGGCGTGATTAATGATTTTGAAAAAATAACGAAACAACATTATAATCGAGAATATGGGTCATCTATCTGCCAGGTTTTGTTTTGTTCCCTTCATATTTTTCATGTGCTCATCTAAGCGTACAGAAGTGAATCAACTGCAAGACAAGATATCTTCAATTGGTTAGTGATTTTTCATATTTTTTGAGTTTTGATGAGAAGTTTGCTTTTTTTTCTTTTTTCTTTTTTCCCTTCAAGCATTCTAGTGTAGCCCTTACAATTGCATCATCCTTACTTTTGACTATTCAAAGACAAAGAAAACATGAATAAATCACCTCAACGATCATATTAGTCTTATTCACACTCAATTTATATACATTTTTAAATATAATTTTCCAAAGTTCTGAACATGCACGCTTCCATTTCCATCCAATTATATATCTTACTAAGGGTTTGTTAGATGTGGAATTCATCTATTGAACAATTTAATTTTTTATCTACTTTGATAAGAAAGTTCAAGAGGTGTACAAAATATTGGAATTGATATGGTTCGAATGTTTTCATGTGAGGAATTTCGGAAGAACAAAATAAGCATCAATTGTGTGTCAGAAAAATGAAAGAATAACAACAAATGCAAAAAGAGGTACAAAATACAACAAGAAGCTGAGCTTTTGTATTGAATGCAAAAAATAAGCTAGTAAAATGTGAAAAGTTGAAATTCTGGTCAAAAGTGTTTTTTTTTTTTTTTAAATATTTGCCTGAATTTTTTTTCTCCATTTGGTTCTTCATGCATCTTGCAACTGTCCCAAGGTCACAGTTCAAAGTATCTGCAAATTACACTCTTTTGATGATTCCAAATAATTAATATGTATGCCCATGTAGGTGCTAGTTTGACTCGTACGTGGACATTGCAGTGTACACATGTTCTTGTTGATGACTTCAGTTCTATTACTTGTGAGGCCACTGATTCTATAATGGCTAAAGTACCGCTGGTCAGATGTGATTGGGTTGAGGTATCTTCACACCCATTATCTGCAATTCATGAAGTTATTTCTTAGCCATCCTAAAGAGTGTTAAAACTAAATTTTACATTGTCAATGCTGTATTGTGCAGCTGTACATAGAAGACAAAAAATATGTATTGTGATGCTTTAGAGTTAATTTTTTTGTTTGCCTACTGTCAGTACTGCAATAGAGTATCTCTTGGGTCTTGTTAATGTTACCATGTAAGAATGAGGGCAAGATTGTAAATACGAGGAATGTCAACCAATTCATCTAACATCTTAAGCTTTTTGAGAGTATCTATATGGGTTTATTTAAATCTTGTGCTCCTTTCATGTGTAGGCTGGATTTTTTTTTTCAAAGCCTAACGTGCACTTTTTTTATAAATGGGAGGAAGCATGACTCGAACCCAGTGCAGGTCTTTTGTATGGCTTTGCTACCATATTAACCTTCATCTAACAGCTTAAGTTGTTAAAGAGGGGTTACATGTATTTATCTAGATCTTCTTTTTCACCAATGATAATATTCTATTTCGACAATTTGAGAACATGCATTCAGTGCATGCTACTAGGACTATGAACATGATATTCAACTAATCTGTAGACTATGATATTCAGTTTATTGCAGGAAAAGGTATATGCACTGAAGTTCCAAGCTCCGCCTCGTAAGTATTGTAGTAAATCACATCATTTGTTGGACTACTTGTTTTATGCACAGTACTGGAAATATACTTTTTCATGGTGATTAGCAAAGGAAAGTCTTTTTTCTCAGTTATGCTCCAACTTTGATGTTGGAAGGGCTGTCAGTCAAAGTCACAGATCCTCAGTCTCGAGAACATTGTTTGAGAGGATATACTTTTTTGTTGGAACCATTACACAAGGTGATGCTTTTGAGCACTTTAAAAATTTCATGCTTTCAGCTTTCAATTTCTTTCATGTTTTTGTTGTCTTCAGAAAAAATATGGGGACATTTGTTAATATATTGGTATTCATTACATGTGTGTTTACACGCACATGGATATGTACACATGCCTGCTTGCATGATTTGAGAAAACTACAATATGGATGAACCTGTACATTCGTCTACATATATATAGGTGAGCAAGTATAGTGGTCTAATATAAAGACTTATAATTGCTTTTATATTCGGTAAAAGAATCTATTCATAGTTACGACGTATAAGGGGCGTTGTGGAATGTTTTCGAAACTATTTTCTGAAACACGTTTTAAGGGAAGTTTCTGAGACGTGTTTTGCCGATTTTGGTCAGGTGGACCCTCAATCGTAATAACAGAGTATGCTCATGAATGTTATAATTTTAGATTCGTCTTTAGTGTTACTTTCGTTACTCTTCTTTAAAAACAATGATGAAAAATACGTGACATGTTTTGTTTTCTGCATAATTTCTTTCCTTTTGTTGTTTTGACACTATTTGGATATGCAAAAATAATTCCTCTTTTTATTTTCCTACATGCCCACACGCTTATATCAGATAACAATTCGTTTTTACCATGAAACGAAGCAAAGTATGTTCTTTGGAATCTTGCTATAATTATATCTTTATTATACACATTTTACTATGCTGGTTTATACTGTAATTTCTGCTGCTTGACACAATTTTTACATAAACTTTGATGAGTATTTCAATGCTTCATGCTGTTTTTTGAATTTTTTTTTCCACAGTATAAATATCAGGACAAGTTGCCTTTATTATTGGATGTTGGTGGTGCAAAAGTTATTTATGTAGAAGCTTTAGAGCCAGAGAGCCAAGTATGTGAGTTGTAGTTCCCTTTTTGTCCTTTATCTTCCATGATTGAAACTTCTTCAGCAGAATCAAATCCATTACAGAATAATGCATATGACATGTACATACTTTCATATACATGTAAACTGTTCTCAGTTTTTTGATAAATTAATAAGTTGATCACATTTTCCAATTGCACCTGAACTTGCATAACCGACACTGAAGCAATGAAGAGTTTGAAAGTTAATTGAAAACCTAGTTCTTTCTCTAATTCTTTTCATTAATCTCTCTCTCTATCTCTCTGTGCTTACATCCAAAGTCATTTTTGCTGATAATTAACACCTGTGCAATTCGAAATTGACAACCTCCAAAATCTCCATGTTACCTATGACAAATACAAACTCTTTAGTGGGCATTCATTGGCTCTGGAACTGTTAAGATGCGATGACTGGTTATCACCAAGTTGGTACAAAAAACATAGTGGACACTTGAATAACTTGTGGTGACTCTTTTGTCTCCACTATCTAGGATGTACTTGCAGACAATTCCTTACTCAACCAAGCACTAATATTTTCTTTCTTAGGAACAGAGGCATCAAATATGTTGAAATAAACTGCTTTTCCATCGTTTAAAGAAATCTTAACTAAATCGTTTTAACATGTGGTATGGGTGTGTGCTCCACAGCTTTATGATTTGCTGGGGTATTGGATTGGTTAGAAGTGAAATATGGAATGGGGGTAGCATGGAAGGAAGGACAGAATCCAGCAGTGGAGAGGGAGGTGTGTCATCAAGCACTATAGAGTTACAGATGGGTTGGGTAGCGGCGTTTGTGTGAGGGAAGCAATGCTAGGGGTATGGGGACGATTGTTTATACAGTATATGACATCTATAACCCTTAAAAAAGTTGAAAAAGTTTGGTATTTACTGTTCGCAAGAATTGGGAAGCATATTAATTTACTTTAATGTGGAGTAACTTAAGGAGCTGCATATATCTCTTATCAATTGCCTAGGTTGTTATGGTTAATGTATTGTACGGTTGTAATTAATAACAAATATTGACATCTTATCAAAGTTATATATTGTTTAGAAACTTTTCTTGTTATTTATTTTACTTGATGTGCTCTTTGTAGGGCTTAGAAGGTGGAAACGACCACGTAGTGCGTGTAATCCCAACTGGATTGCCAAGTAGCACTGAGTGTTGTCGTAAATTTTGTTCTCTGCCAAAGGTGAATGAGATGGATTTGATTTCAGCTGTTTTATCTGGACATCTGGATGATTCTATTATTGTATCAGCACCTGGTAAGATTGTGCACTATTACTAATCAACCCTGATTTTTCATTTCCTTAGTAAAATGTAATTATTTCACACTTGAGGGGTGCAATGCATGTACAATACGATAGACAAAGTATACATGTCAACCGTATTAAAATCACTAGTGCCACTGACTATCCTAATGATTTGTGTTGTCAGAATCCAGTAACGTCATTAAATTTTAGCCGTGTAGATTAGGTTCTTCTAGCAATTGAGGCAGTTCTAAGCACATAGGAGTTACGCTAAGCTGGTTTTGCTTCAACATTCCTCCCTTCCCCTAATAGGCCAGTTGGCCTATTAGAATCCACGACCTTTCTCTTGTTGTGACTATTGGGATTGTCGACAACCAACACTCCTATTACATTCTACACGAATATACTATTCCAGCTTATAAAAGAACCAATATCATTGCAAGAGATTGGCTAATTAGTGATCTGCAGGGTTATAACTACTTGCAGAAAAACAGGGCCTTGGTAGAGCTGTTTGGCATACTATATCAACTTTTCATGCATCCATGGTCATATTCTCTTGCAATTTCATGTTATGCAAGATTCACTTTTTAGATCCCCCTTTCTTAGGAAGATCATCTGGGATCTTAATACAGTTGCCACTTTTAATAGCTCAGAAATTGGTCATGAGGAGAAAACAATTGATCTTGAAAATCCCCTGTTGATTTACAGAGGCGCTTCAGGTCTTCGAATAGCAGAGGGACATAATCTAGTTCTGATTTAAGAGTCAGCCAGATGAGTTCTTTTGAGTTGGTTCAAGCGACAGTTTGGTTATTGAAGAATCGGAAAAATAAAATAAAAGGGTAGTAGATTGCTTTCGGTAGGCTGCAGAAACAAGAAGAATAAATGCTTGCATACATTTGCACCTGGACAAATTTCCTCAAGCATTATTGTGCTATGAGACATCCTGAATAACAACTCTAATTCTGCAATGTGTAATCTGCTCTCTTGCTTGAAGAGGATTTCAGCCTGTCCTCAAGTAGCTAGGAACTTGTGAATTTTTCACAGGTGAAAAGGGGAGAGCCAACACAATAGTTTCTGAATTTAATGGTTTTTATTGGTCGTCTTTATATTGCTAAACAAAAATGTCAGGTGATAAGTTCAAAATGTTCCAATGATTTTGCGGTGTGAATATATCCATCTGGATGTTCATAAGATATGCCCAGTATTGGGAAATAGCAAATCTTCATTTAGTAATGTATCATACATGTGGGATTTTGCAGTGCTGGTCACATCTTCGTGCTCCACTGACGAAACTGTGGTAGCAGATTCTGATGTCGACATGGAAACTGCCACATCGATTCGTGCATCAGCTGCAGTTTGTGCAATGGAGTCTGCTGAACGTGAAAGCAAACAAGAGAGAAATATCCACAAGGCTGAATCTGCTGAAAATTATTGCAGAGCAGAAAGTGTCGTCAACGTTATAGATTCTATTGATCAGGACAATAAAGGGGATACAGCTATGAGCGCAATCAAAACCATTAAACATGATAGCCAAGGATTTATACCTTCTAATTGTGCTGCTCTTGAGCCCAATAGGGTTAATTGCACTGACAATAAAATGTCAAGAAAAGATAGTATTGACATATCTGAAAGTGGGAAGCTGGATATTATATACAGCCAAGACCTAATAGTGAGAGATTCTAAGTTACCAGCTCCAGGCCATTCTTCAACAAGTAGTGCGATCACAAATTTCAAACTCTTCCGGAAGGTAACTGACTCCTAATTGTAAAAATCTTGTAACGAAGACTTAGGTTGGATATATGAGCTTCATATGTCCTCTGATTATTCTAAACCACTTGATTTGTTCTATTCATGTTTTCTACTGTATGCTATGTTGGTTGTTTCTAATTTTACAAACTCGTCACTCACTGCACCCACACTCTCAAGCAAAAAAGCTTATAGCTGTTCTGTTCCCTAACTTTCAACAGGATTTGTCAGTTAATAACGAGGGAAAACCTTTTTCCTTTTACTTATGTGAAGATAAGAACTGTTTATATTGCTTGTTTGTTTGTTTGTTTTTTTTCAGTTCCTGGTCTTCACATCTCTTGGTTTACGCACAATTACGGTTGTTTGTTTAAAATCTATGATATTGCGATAAAATCGTCTCTTTTGATTCATTGTTTTGTATAATAATTAATTGATTCTTTATTCATGATGTGGTGACATCATGTCATATATATAGATGAAGACTCCATCAGGCAATAGCTTCCACAACCTTATCCCATTTTCGAAGTATCCATACGAGTATGATCCACTTCTCTGCTCTTATTGTTGGTTCTGCTTGCTTTCTCTAATTCAAGTTGACATTTTGACTCATATTGTATTTTCGTTAGAGAATCTGACTACGGAAATGAGGATGTTGCTGAATCTGTAAAGGAGGAGAAAAAGCGGAAACAGATGGAAGCTATAGCAGAGGACTTGTTCAATACAGAGAAGGTGCATAAGTAACTTATAATATGCTCTAAAATTTTATGCAGATTTATGTGAAAAAAATCACCAAATGTAGTTGTATGATCCAGGGGAGACGACGTGCTGCTGGTCCTCTATATGGAATTTTTGCTCGTCGCTAATTGAGGGTTTGTCTATAAATTCTTTCCCTCACATCTTTGAATTATTGCATTTTGTTGTCTTAAAATTTGCAATCCATGTCAGAGGTTGGTGTATTTTATTATACTGAAAAAGTTTCTCTTCATACTTCCTAAAAGGGTTTAAATACCTGTAGTAGACCTGTTTATCGAATAACTTTGTTTTGAAATTATCTGAGTTGATAATTATGTCCTACATGTTAAGGCAGACACATAAGATTTAATGATTTTGTAACCTTGTATCTGTCCATTTTAGCAGTAGTTGTTGGTTTGAGAGTGATCCTTTTGTTCTTGAGCATAAACGTGTAGATATTTTTTTTTACCACAACGACTTGCATTGTGATCATAAAGTCAAAGCCTTCTAAGAAGTATGTGTGTAACTTTCATTAGAATCACGCTGCACCAAATATCCTCCTTGTATGCCCTACAGAAAATAAAAGAGGTAATATGATACCTTGTAAGGTAAGGTTGAGGATGTGGTTCAACAGGAAGCTGGGTAAATTCTGACTTTCTGAGACGACATTCACACAACTACCACCATCAACAATGAGGTT
This sequence comes from Fraxinus nigra, assembly GCA_903798295.1. Classification (NCBI taxonomy): domain Eukaryota; kingdom Viridiplantae; phylum Streptophyta; class Magnoliopsida; order Lamiales; family Oleaceae; genus Fraxinus; species Fraxinus nigra. The sequence goes on from CAIGRH010198720.1 coordinate 9,829, forward strand.
GTGTGCTAGAATTTCTCGGTGTAGTGGCATCTGAAAAATATATGTTCCTGCTGTTCCTTTCTTTACTTTTGAAATTGCGCCAAGAATGGAGAATAAAGAAGTGTCCACTTCATCTTCTTCCAAATATTCAGGATTGTATTCTTTTGAATCAAAGGAGTTGGAAGTTGTCCTCATCTTTACCCCCTTCTGAATCTCATTCATGCTTTACCCTAATATGTAAATTCTTCTTTGGACGATGGAGTGGCATGCGGCACCTGTCCACACTTAAAGCAAGTAATTTTCTTACTTTAGTACTCACCAGCAACCTAAATCCTACAGGATGTTTAAATTCCTGAGCTGGTGTTGCCTGTGCACTGGACTTTGGGCAATGCTCATCGTAGACATCAAATCAGCTACTGGAACCCCAACCCTTTGACTTCCTTTAGATCTAGACCATCCTTTTGACCTAAGAAGACGCCGACACACGGTTTTTTGAAAAACGTTCATACACAATACATCGCCAACACGTTGATTAAAATATTATTTTTTTAAACTTTTTTTAATTTTGATAGTCTAAAGTAAATGATTCTTGAAATGCGGGTTGATGAAATTGTTGAAAAAGAAGAAAGAACAAAGAGAAACTTGAAGTGGATGTTTTGAATTTCTCTTGCAATTTTCATGGGCTGCTATGAGGAAGAAAGGGATTTAACTTCCTTTGTAAGTTTGATTTTTTATTGGGGGGTAAAATGGTAAGGTAAAAAAATTAATTCACATAAAATTTTACGTTGCTTTGTTAAAGGATAAATTTGAATTGAAAATTGCACACTCTTCTTTGGTTTACTTTAGTTTTCTTCCTCAACAGTAACATCTTTTCATTTCTTCTTTTCTTCCTCAGTCTTCACAACCATATTTCCTCTTCATTGTCACCATCTGCATTTCTTCCACCCATATGTTTTTCTTACTGTTTTCTTCCAGCCATCTGCATTTCTTCGTCTCTGACACTCCTCAAGGAACTCCGGCACGCGTTGGTGATGTGTCGGAAACGTACCGGTGTACGATACGTGTCGAATACCGATACATCGACGCCGGCAGCGTGTTCGTGCTTCTGAGCTTTTGACTATCTTTTAAGAAAATATCAAGATTGGAATGGTAAACTTGCTAAATACTGCAGTCTTTCTTGTTTACTCTTGATATCAACTCCTTTTATTTCTTTAATTATCCTTTAATGACACTGATTTCCACCGGACATTTAAATTGAGAGTGATGGAATATATGTATTATGGAATCTTAACAAAGATAAGGTGTGTAACTCTCATATTTGAGATAACTGCTTTTTCTATAACTGAAGGAATTAGATTGAATGGAGCCTACTGCCTAGGGGCCCTTGTGCTACTAGTCCAGGGAAGAATTATTAACTTTTGGGGTGGAGGTTATCAAATTTATCACGTTTGATGTGGAAGGTGGATGGAAGTATAACTTTTTCGATCAATATATGGTGATGGAATGGGATTTTGGAAGGGAAATTTGAGCAACTTTCAGGTTTTCCCACGAGGACCATAGGGTAAATGCTCATGAACAGTGGAGAGGTGACAATGAATAGTTCAGAACGGCTGCACAGGACTCATCTTACAAAACTCCAGGAGTTGTTCTTGAAGTCGCTGGTTTTAACTACACAGGGTTCTGAGGAGGACAGACTGGTGTGGGAGGACTGCATAAGTTTTTTTTAACTGTTAAAAGTCCTTTAATACCTTTCTATTGAGAGGTCCTCAATTAGGTTTTCTTTTTACTGATAACTCCTTTTAACTCTTTGCTCGTGGAAGGTCCTCATTTACCTCTCCGTGGAATGTTGTGTTTTATAGAGCACCCAAGGAGAGTGGCTTCTTCGTATGCCGGTTGACATTAAAGCTGCTCTTCTCACCTTTCCTGATTTAAGGAGCCCAAGACTAGAGCATGTCATGAAAGCAGCACACTGGGTGTGTGTGCTTCGACCATGTCTCTGGGGTACAGTTAAATATTCCTCAATAGTAAGCAATACAATTTCATATCTACCATCATACACCGGTATCAGTATAAGACTGGGTCTAAAAAAAGGGCTCCAACTGAAGGTGTCTTAAGATTCGGAGTTTATATGAATGGTTTTGCACTGTAGATTGGCCTCTCTTGATCGTTATTAACTTAGAAGGATGAACATGATCTATTTTATTTTCGTCCTTGCACAGCATAAATCTAATAAAATCGTAATTTTCATTATCTTGTTAACTTTATTAGAGTTGGCAGTAATAGTTGTGATTAAAGTTTGTCCTTGTGATTACTGATGCATTTATTACACGTTTCTCAAGGAGTTCGTTACTTCTACAGGTTTTAAGATTTGGAAATAGACATTGCAGGATGGAATGAAGTTGAGCATTTTGTTGTTACTTATATTAAGCAACCTTGTTTCTGATGTATTCAAATTGTCACAACATATTCTTGGAATGTAACCTCACCCTTGATGTAGATATATGGCTCTTATTCTTCTTACTTCAGTGGCAAAGGTTGATAAAATTGCTGGATGCAAAATTTTGACTCAAAACTGGGCTCATGTGGTACTTCAAATACCTGTTTCTTTTCATTGCTTTATCCTATTTTGGATTCTCTAACCCAACCTACAAGAAGAAGAAATTATTCTGTTTATTCAAAACTACTATGTTTGCAATCTTAAAGTTTCTTATAACCATTTCTTAAAATAAACGATTTCGAAGTGGTCTTTATATTAAGCCCCTGTATGAGCTTCATTGTCTAATTTTTTTTTTCCCTCTAAATTCATTTTCAATTATTATTTCGATAAAGTATTTTTACACGCAAACAAACTTTTCTACTTTGTAATTACACATTCTTCCAAAAAAATCATTTTTTACAAAATTTATTTTAAATAAGATGAGCAAAAGCAGGATAAATTATTTTTCGTCGTTGCTATTTACTTTAACTATTCGTGTTTTCTAATTAATTTCACTATTCACAGCTTGCCACGACTATTGTACAGAGAGAAAAATAGTGAAGACCAAGGTGGATGCATATTTTAAAACTTGTGCTTGTACTCATTTAAAGATTTAAATTTGTTAGGGACGTAAATAATTTTTATTAGTTATATTTATATTGTCAACATTTTATTCACAGGACGATATTTACTCTGAAAATCACGACACGTGATTTTAAATACTCGTAAATAAATGGTAGGTGAACTTAAACTATAAACATTTGAGATAATATATTGAATAATTTATCTCACTGCTCGACATTCATTACGAGACACTAGAACTTGGTATAGAGATTGTGGAAGTAGTGCACCACGATAACCTAACTATTTGTTGAAGATGCCGGTGGCGTATTCCTTCGTCCCTGTCTCGAACACTATTCATTTAACCAAATTACTCGAATGCTCTCATCTTGTTGAACTTAAAATCTTGAATTCCCATAGGTAAGTTTCCTCTTACGAGGAAAAACCGGGCAAGTATTATCCTCCTTAGCTTGCTAGATTGCTTTCTTCAATACACCCAACAGTTTCATTCAATCCATCCTATACTAAGGTTGATAAATATACATCACAAACAACAAACTTGAGCTGATAAAAATTCAAACTTTTTTCCAGATATCAGTTTTCCCGTGTTCGTTAACAGAAAGTAGAAAACACAAACTATAGAACAGGGGTTGCAAAATCAAAGCAAGAATTTTCAGATCCTTACGAAAGGTACATGCTAGTTACAAAACGCAGAACTCCATTCACATCATCTATTTCTCAGAATGTTTCACAACTCTTCCTAACAACCCCCTGCGTTTCGGGTGTGTTTTCTAGCTTCCAACCTAAGCAATCTTTAGACACTGTCATGTTACAAATCAATGTATAACTGGCTTCAGAGGATGAGCTCTCAGTTGTGACAAGTCCAAGCTTGCATCTAGCTCTTCGTCTAGTTCTCCAACAATGCTTCTGCAAGGTTTAAGGTAAGAACAATCATGTGTGGGAATGCGAAAACTTATATTTATTGGTCAAACACAGCTTATAACGTAAATGATATGCGGATGGCAAAGAAAAAGCAGTACATGTTGTCGCCCCTTATGATGTAGAGGCCGAGCACAAGTTGCTGTACACCTTCCTACAGATCAGAACAGGGATCCGGTATTACAAGAAAATCAATTCTATGGAACATCATCTCTGTGTTAATATTGAACTAAAATACATATAGGAACATAAAATTTATAACAAGAAATGATGAAAATTGATTGTATTTAACTTGGAGGTACATACAACACAACTACAAAAGCAGGGGGTAGCAATTAACAAATTCCACCCATTCTCACCACCCGTGAAGCACGGACAATCATACCCAGGTGGCACGTTTGCGTCCAACATGTATGCTCAGACGCAGCACACGATGTGCTCTAATTTTTATAAGTCATGTAAAATTTTCCGCGTTGAACACTTCCCCAAGGTATGTCCTATACATATTCTATGTTTAAATTTTCTGACCTGTGGTACGTTTCCTCAAACGTCAAAGGACAGGACAAGCCTAATTTTCTAAATTTTGGAATACAGGATAACTTGCTAGCATAAAGCTATCTTAAAGATAGGATGGATATATTTTATTCACTTAGTCTTTTCCTTCAGCAAAATCTATATCGAGAGCAGTTTAGAAACAAAAAAAAGTTTCTAATAGCAAGAAATACTGCACAAAAGTAACAAAATACATGTTTGATGCTTGTAAGAGAGTAGGAGCAGACCTTCGTGGAATACACCCGTTCGTGAGACTCATCAAGAATTATATTAGTAGCTTGATCAAAACCTTTCAGAATTCCCTGCAAGAAGAAATGGTTATTTAGCAAAAGAAAGAATCGACTAAGAAATATTCTATTATTGCAGCTCAAAACCTAAACTCACCACTATATTTCGCCCGTCATTTGTGATCACTGAAATTGTTTCTGAGATTCACGAGGAATCAAAATTAATAGCACACACAAAGAGATGTTAGGGGAAGCAAATTAATTCTCAAGAATATTTGGAAATTCAATTGGGAAAAGAGAGAGGACATAGATTGTGGATATGGTAATGCTTATAAACTACATGAAAGGTGGAGTATATCTTAGTTCTCTGCAGTTTTAAAATAAGGTACACACCTAGTTGGACTCAGACCAAGCCAGTAATTTAATAAGAGGGGAGATATAATTGTTGTGGCCTACCTTATCCGAGGCAGGAGGGAGGGAGGATTTCGCAGTGGGAAAAGCCTGAGATAGCAATGCCTCGTGGAAGTAATTGCTTTTACATCAATCAATCAAAGACATGGTATCACATGGAATTCACTCACTGCTATTTATAGAGTTTGACCGAAGAAATAAAATATCTTAAATAGTTCAGCTTTGCTGGTCATTACATCAAAGAGTACACTGTTTTAAGATGCCATTCTTAACACAGTTTGCCAGCAGGAAGTCATGACAAAGAAACTATTTCAGGCTCTCAAGACAAGAACTCTTCTAAATCACCATTTAATTCAAGGGGAGGGGGCGCAGTACTAAACATTACTCCATTCACGTAGTAGATTAGCACTAGAGTATCCAGTTTATAAACACTGGTAATTCCTAAAAAGAACACGCAAATGCAATAACATCATTTATCAGTCGTGGATCAGTATAGGTTTAAGATTGCATACGGTCAACAAGATTCTCAAGTCCAAGCCCACTAGACATCTTCTGATCTCCAATACAAATAGGCACGATATTTAAGTCTGATGCTTGGACCTTTGCGAAGCCTGCTTCAATGAAAATCAAACTAGTTATTAGTTAATTCACATTTCTGAAAAGCTGAACCAGTCCAAAAGATAAAACTCAGTGAAAGAAAAAGAAAATGTCTCAAATTAGAGCACCTAATAAAAAAGAAAGAAAGAAAACTAATTAGAACTTAAGAGGTAAATAACCTTTTTATTTTGCTTTAGAGGCAACATGTAGTGACCTTGAAGAAGTGGATGATATGGACCACGGGAAATTGGAATCAAGAAATGACATATTAATTATAGTGATGAAATAAAATAAGTCAACTGGAAAAGAGTTCCCTTCACGACTTATTTTTATGCCATAGCAGTGTTCTTTGTGCCCTTTGCCTTTAAAATAATTAGTGGTATAATTGCATGTCAAGTATGTCGACAGATGGGGCTTCCATCAGTTTCAATGGGGTTCACTGGTCATAAATCAACTTCCAGAAGTTCGAATCAAGGTCCAACAAGAACCACGAGTATGTAGTAACCACACATCTTTAATTAAAAGTTAAAACGGCTTAGAAGCCTGTTATTTTGTCATCTCCTTGACATTTTTGTTTTATTAGCCCCAAAATCTCGTAACAAATCTCCAACAATTATGAATAGTTGAAGACAAAATCCACCACATCCACACCCACAAGTGCAGCAATTGAAATAGTACTTCTGGACTGGCAGCATTAGGTCATAAATAGGTATGCGGCTAAAAGTCATTAAGAGGGTAATTATCCAAACAATATTTTCAAAATGGTAGAAAGAATTTGACTGAAGCGCTCCAGCACAGTCATGGAAGATCACACACATACACACTGTTAGGGCGTTATAATTTATAAAATTGTTTGCAAGGTTTAAAACTTAAAAGATAATTCCATATTGAGAATGGAAAAATGCAAATAAAAAGTAAATGATACTATTATGTCTATAACCTAAATTGTATCATCGAGTAAAAAAAATAAAAAATAAATAAAAATGCTCGGTTTCAATAAAACTTCAACAAAACCACAGAAAATGTTTACCAAATTCAGGGTTTTAAAAGTTACGAAACATACTTCCTTACTGGTGTTCGATTTTCTGGAACTTCATCAAATACTACATTGATCTGTAAAACCACAAGACCTTTAGCTTATGAAAATTTTGTAATTCTTACACATCCAAACCTAAATTTAGAAATGAACACCCTTAAGGGAAACCTAAAGGGAAAATTTTAACAAATAAACAATACTTTCCCATACCTAGAGAGGGGAAAATCCACCAATGGAAGAAATAGAATCACTTGTACGCTCCGATGGTTCCAAATCAAGGTCTGAATGGAACCAGGAGCATGCAATAGCTACACGGCTGTTTGTCTAAAAGTTGAATTATAGTTTAGAAGTTTGTTATTATGTTATCTTTCTCTTAACGTTTTTCCTTTACTAATCCCAAAATATCATTATAAAGTATGCACAGCACGTATTACTTTCACAGATCTATTCCCAGAGCCCTAGAATTCCACGTGAAGATAAAGCCCAAAAATATCATAAACTGTACTTATTCACGGCCCCATGCATTTTCTTTTCTCCCTTTATTCTGTCCAGCGTCAAATTCCATCAATCTCCCTCTAATCTTCAGACACTGTATTCTAATACTTATCTCCAGATGATCTCAATGAAAATAATAGCATTTTAAACATCATTACATATCAAACTCTGCTCTCGCTCACAAAAGCAATAAGTCAATAGAAAAACTTACGTCTAAGGGAAAATTTGCCTATTCTATTAACGTTCATATTTAATATACTAAATTATAATTCCTTACATTTTTAACAGACATAGAAAATGAATTAGTTTGAATTACAGTGTGAAGGGAAACACGGGCAAAAGCAATTTCCTTGTTACTTAGTCCCACCACTAGGTTTATGAATCGAAGTTCAGAAATAGTTGCGAGAAACTAAAATTCTTACAACATTCACCTATAATACAAAATATCCAAAAAAAGGTCTCCAGAATAGTTGAACACAGAGCCCCTCCACATACAGACATGCAAAAGAAACATATCAAAAGAAATAAGATTTCTGGGCTGGCAGCATTAGGGCATTCGTAGTCATACAGCTAAAGGCGATTAAGAGCGTATCAAAAATATAATCCGAAATAGGAAAAATGATTACACTGCAGGATTGAGATACTCTTAAAATCGAACAATATCTTCTTTTTTTTTCAATTCTCCTCTAAAACCTAATTTGTATAATCACATAAAATAAAAAAGCAGAGTTTCAGTACAATCTGAAAAAACAAAACAATATATCTCCTTCATACCTAGAGCGAAGAAACAAAAATCCGCCGGGAGAAGAAGTGCGAACTTGTACCGTACAATAAAACTGGTTCGTGCACTGAGAAACCTGGACTGAACCAGTTGCTACGAAGTGAGCAATAAAATGGAAGAAAGAAGAGGACTGGATCACACTTATCTGGGCCCAGTTCTATGGAAGTCTTGGCCCATAGGAACCATTGTCAAGGCCCAAGTTTCAGTATCATTTTGTAAACTTCACTTTTAGCATTACTTTTCATGCGTAAAAGTTCCACACTCCCCAAACTAGATTTTTACCCATCTGTGTAGAGATGACAAAAAAATCCGTCCCGCCCTGCCTCGAATGGAGCGAAAAAAAACTTGCCCCCACGGATTGGCGGGGCAGGGCGAGGGTGCCCAGCCCCGCCTAGTTAAAAAAAATAAAAAAATAAAATTTGAACGTTGTTTATTTAATTTTGGATATT
>CAIGRH010198743.1:0-15514 GCA_903798295.1 Fraxinus nigra
ATGGTTTGCTTCACTTGTTCGTTTACCATTGTTGATGTAATGGTTGAAAGTTGAAGATTTTGAGATCAAAAGACGAGAGGATAAGGTCTCACTGGGAGTGCCAAGAAATTTGTATGACGAATTTCGCTTATTAAAACACAGAAATCGTTACAAATTGTATTTTGAAAAATACAATAGATAGGAATCTTCTTGTAATTGTCGAAATTGTAAAACTCTCTGATTAATGATTTGAGTGTTTGAAGACGAAGAGTCACGTAGCTTGAACCCTAGGCTTCGAGATTTGTTGAGAATTTGATTTGATTTGTCGAGAGCTTGACTCGTTCAACGCTTGAATTTCGGAGCTTGGATTTGCACTTCGAGAGCTTGGACTTGATCTTGATTTAATTTGAAGAAGACTTTGATCTTCTTGGATTTGTTTGATTTGAAGAAGATTTTGATTTTCTTCGTGTTTGCCGGACTTAGAGTTGAGAGAATTCCTTCAGTATTTCATGGTTTTCTCGTCCTTTTTTTTTTCTCTTGCAATGAACCGTTGACCCTAGTTATAGGGGAGATTCTTGGCCAATTTTGGTAATTACTCAATTAATTCAATTAAATTGATTATAATTGAATAATTGTGGATTTTAAGAAAAAGTAGGATGGACTTTTAAAATCTTATGGGCTCAGTAGGTTTTAGTTTAATAAATTTAATTAGGCTAATTATTTAAATTGACTCAACCCATTATTTTTTTTATGTCTACAAAGAGTTTTGATCTTCTTCGTGTTTGTCGGACTTGGAGTCAAGAGGATTTTCTTAGCACTTCGTGATTTTCTACTGCACTTTTTTTCTTCACGTTCTTTCTTCCTCTCTTCATAATGGACCTTGATCCTATTTACAGGAAATCTGTGGCCAATTTTGGTAACCGTTCAATTAAATTGATTATAATTGAATAATTGTCAATTTTTGAAATAGTGGGATGGACATTTAAAATTTTATGGGTCTTGGTAGACTTTAGTAAATTTAATTGGGCTAGTTATTTAAATCGACTCAACCCGTTATTTGTTATTTTGCTTTTTGTTATTTGTTTTTTTATGTCTACAGCCACATAAGGTCCCATATAGCGAAAAGTGAACATAGAAATCAATCAAAAGAATACGCATATATACAATGATATGGTTGTTGCTACAATTAAACAAAAATAAACATTTTATTACTTGATTTACATAGACAAATCTAGCAGAAAAATTCCGTTGAGAGTTGAAGAATGCTAATGCAAATCAACACAACGGACTACTTACAACAAGATTGGCCAACTTCTCTCACCGTCTATTCAGGCTTAATGAATCCTACATGAAAAAAGAATGGTAATTTTTAGTACACATTTAAAGTCTTATTAATGAAAATTGATTTACAAGTGAAAGAAGTAAAACATAAAAATGCTTACATGTTATGATTGTTTGGAAATGATTAGCTCATTTCCATTTTTCTTTAGGTGCTTATGACACATCGTCTTGTCGTAGCCTAATCCTTAGGATAATGCAGATTGACGCCTTTAAATTTTTGTATCAACTCAATACTGGATTTAAACCTTCTTGAACCAACGCGGTGTCCTTTTGTGATTGAAATATTGGAACCAATAGTACAAAATCAGAATTCTCCTCATTACAAATATTTAATTCCTTCGGAGAAGCATCAATATGAGTAATCTGCACGGATACTTTTTAAATGGCGTTGATAAGCAGTTGCTATCCTTCATTTGTTTCCGTAGCATGACAAGCTAGTCCCACACATATGACCAAGTTTTAAATGCCTTTGTATGTTACTCACTATTAGTAAACACAACTTTCTTTTTTCTGGATTTGTACTCCTAAATTTATTTGCTCCTTGCATCCACCTCCTTTTTTATAAATAGATGAGGAAGTTCGTCAACATCTTAACGAAAAGCTTGATCAATAAAAAGAAAAACTTGATCCATTATTTCCTTTTTGCAAAAAGTTACGCAATTTTTTCTTTTTATGAATTACAATTCTTTGTTAATTTTTTGTTTTGACAAATACAATATCTTAGCAAATTTTAATTATCAATGCAAATAAAGAATTTATTTGCTACCAAAAAAAAAAAAAAATAGTGACAATAACATAAAAATTAAAACCCGTAAATAAAAAACTAAACAAGACATCAAATTGAGGAGAAATTGAACTTGAAGCAAGCACAACACAGACTTGGGTAGTGCATGAGTTGATGGGCATCTACACATATCCTGAAATGACCGGATATTTAGTAACAATCCTGCTACGTTTACAGAGGTAGTTGACAATTTTTTGACACATTGCCAATTGTCAATTGGCTGTTGGACAAAAAAAAATAGGGCAGCCAACCAATGTAGTGTTGCACATGTACATCTGTAAAAATACATGTGAAAATCCTCTGTACAAGTAGCTTAATTCATTCAGAAATTACTCTGATTGTGACATCAGCATGAATTCTTGAGCAGTTTTACCTCTAAACAACTGAATACAGAAGTTTATAGATTTTGTAAGAAAGTTATCCTCATCGTACTTGGAACATATATGAAGTATGAACATAATATGTGCATTGAATAAATGCATGAAACTAGAGTGATGAGAAGCTGTTCTGTATGAACTTTGAGAAGCTGAATCCTAGCACATTAGATCTACATATAAGAAGAGAAGATCCAACATGAACGATAAGAGCCGATTCAACTAGCCAGGCTGACTTGCATACAAACCCAAAAACCAGAACCCAGCATTCTAATATGAGTGTATGCATGTGCTGGCACACGGAATGGGATTTTCTCCTAAGAATGTAGGCAAGCCATCCTTGGCTATCAAATAAGGACTCTTTATCTTCATGTAAGACCTCCCTTCTTCTTCTTCTTGAATGTCTCACCAATGCCAAATACAACCTTCTAGGCATCTATTTATAGATTACTTGGCCAATGAAGATTAATTCTTCATCAGTTTGGAATCACCTTGTAAAATTGTGTCACTGTCAATGGCCAATGGGCATATTCTCCTTTTCCAGTCATTAACCAAGAATTTGTTCATCCTGATAGAAAGTCCTCTTGATGGTTTTCATACAATTTCAATGGGAAAATGAAAGAATTAATTAAGGTTCCAACTAGATACAAATGTTTTATAAATTTGATTAAAGGCAAATATTAATTTCAAATATATATTCATTATTATTGACATGTATCGTATGATCCACTATTATTTGTCTTTATAAAACATTTATAAATTTGTCAAACTGAGGCTACATATGCTAGATCATGAAGAATTAAAGGCCTTTTGACTTTTGTAATTAATGTGGAGAATAATAATATCAACAAAGAATATCTTGATTTTGACTCTAGCTATAAAACTTGAGCTCTATTTGACAAATTTATAAATCTTTTATAGAGAGGAATAATAAGAGGTGAAATATGTGGATAATAGTGAGTTTTAGTTATAAATTTGTATCCAACGGAGGCTTAGTTATTTCTTCCATTTCAATGACATTTTTTACTTCATTTATTGCTATTTTTGAAGTCCGAAAGTATGTAACACAAACGGAAAACTAAGCGAACTTACTTTAGAAACTTTAGCATTCTCTCTCGTTTTAATTCTTAAGCTTAGGGGCCTTCATTTAATGAACTCTCAAGTTGTTGAGACAGAATTAAGGAGCACCTTTACTACGAGGCCTATGAACAAATTCTTTTTCTTAAAAGCACATGCAAAATTCGAATGTCAATTAACTTAGGACAAATCTCCTCCTATAGGGTCCGACCTCTCCCTCCCACTCTAAAAGAACGCTCACTATTTGGATAATACTGAAAATCCTCTAATTTGATATGTTTCCCTCTTTTTTATTGTTTCAAAATATTCTAATTCTAAGAGCAACCAAATCAAGCATATATCTTCTTTGCAACGTGGATAAAACCACACTTTGTCGTTGACTTCCGTTGAACATACATATTTTCTTTGCAACTTTGGCTTCATTGAAGGGATGAGAGAATTTCAACAAATAAAGTGACAGGCTAAGATGTCAAAACCTTGAACCTCGCTTCTTCAACAAGGAAATAGAAATTCTACCATATTGGATTCTAATGTGTCGATGATGGACGATAAGTAAATGTCAATTTAATCATTATGATTTTACAATATTAGACATGGTTTATACGAACATGTCTAAGTATTAATTAAAAAAAAAAGGCAATGTATTGTACGTCAAATGTTCAAAAAATTATGTCGTTTCAAATCAAAGAAACGTGTCCCTTGATTATTAAAAAAAAAAAAAAGGGCGTCATTCTGCTTAGGGTTTGTAGTTTTGTTCTTCTTTTGTAATTTTGTATATCTATGATGTTGCCTAATGAGTTAATGTTGATTTTTTTATTTTTATCATTGTGACTAATCAAATTTTGCAGTGGAATATACCTTGACGACCTAAACAATTGACGTACCAATTTAATTATTTATAATAGGCTAATAATTAATTACACTGAAATATATACGATATATTTATTTATTGTTAGCTTATAATATTATGACTTGCTATCAGGTAAAATGAACCTACTTAGACATGTTTGTTTATTTTTTTTTAATTGATGAATAAATGTTACCTATCTTAATTGGGCTTATAATTAGAATTGTAATCAATGTAGTGTCAACGTAATTGAATTTGTATAATTTATATATAATTTATATATAAATTTGTATAATTTGTAATCGATTCCGTACGTTTGCGTTAATTTTTCAACCACGTAACGCAAATGAAAAAACAAGAGAACTTATTTTGGAAACTTAACTGAATTCCTACTTGAGCCATTCTTTCTTGTTTTAATTCCTTGCACAAATTCTTAAGGTTTGGAGCCTTCTTTTACTGAGCTCTCGGGTCATTAAGTTGAGTTCTTGATCTTGAGATTGAAGACTAAATTAAGGAACACCTTTAAGAGGCCTTGAATAATGGATAAATTCTTTTTCTCAAGAGCACGTGCAAGATTCAAATGCCGCTTAAGATCAATCTCCTCTTATAGTGTCCGACCTCTCCCTCCCACTCTAAAAGAACCACTACAAGAAAAAAGGGTTTTGCCGACCCAAAATTTAGTCGCTAAAAGTCTAATATTAGTCGGTATTACCAATCCCCGACTAAAACGCAAATTGGTCGGAAGCTGGTCGCCAATAGCCTACCAGCAAATGTTTTCGCCGACCAATTTGCGTTTTAGTCGGAAATGATGGAGTTTTTTACTTACCAACACCTGTTTGGTCGGCACACGTTTTCACCGTCCCAAATGGATTTTGGTTAGAAAAGATATAGTTTTTTTACTTACCAACACCAAGTTGATCGGGAATGGTAAAACGTTTTGCTGAATATTTCTTTAGTCGGGAAAAATAGAGCCTGACTATTTTTTTTGGTCCCATCGGCAAATCTATTGGTCCCATCGAATTTTTTTTGGCCCAAAAATATTGGTCGGCAAATATGATAATTATTGACCATGAAATGGTCGGGAAAACTTTAGTCGGTAAAAGTACACCCGACTAAAAAATTTATTGGTCAATAAAAGCGGTCTTTTACCGACTAATTTTTGATTGGTCAGGAAAAGTTGGTTGGAAAAGTCATAGTTTCTTGTAGTGAACGTTCATTAGCTAAACGGACCTTATTCGGATAATATTGAAAATCCTCTAATTTGAGTACAGTATAATATATAAAGGACATATAAAGGATATGGTAAACGGACATCATAGTCCATGCATACATTTATTTTGATATGCTTCCCTCTTTTTATTCTCTCAAAATATTCTAATTCTAAGAGCCACCAAATCAATCATATATCCACATGCCCACTGGCAATATGGATAAACCACACTTTGTCATTGACTTTCATTGACATACATATCTGAAAGCAACGAAAGTCAACATACATATCTACTTTGCAACTTTGGCTTCATTAAAGCAATGAAAGAATTCCAACAAATAAAGTGCTAGGCTACGATGTCAAAACCTTGAACACGCTTCTTCAACAAGAAATAGAAATTCTATTATACATTCTATGCGATGCAACCCATCCAAAATCGATATAGCGGATTCTAACTTAATGTGTCGATGATGGACAATATTAAAATTGAAGTCGACAATTGACAGTTGACAAGTTATTATAATCATCATGATTTTACAATATTAGACAAGGTTTCCCATTTTATTTATACTTACTAGATTTTGAAGAAAAATGATGAAATATGTGATTGAAAAGTTATCGATCTCATGAAATATGTAGTTAACACTAATTGTTGACTTTGACTTAAATTAAAATTTTAATTTTAATCCTTATTAAATATGAACTTAATTTAATAAACATTAACATGTTTCGAATCAACGAGTCTATACGTCATTTTAAGATATAGCCTATAAAATGTGTTGGGTTTGTGTTCCAAATTTGGTTGGATTTTTTATTAGGAAAATATTATTTCCTTTATTCCGCGAGTTTTTTATTGTAAAAATATTTTTTATTCCACGTGTTTTTATACTATTTCCATATTTAAGACTATTATTTGGGTTTTGATATGTCTCCTATATATATTTGCCTCTTCTTTACAAGGTGATTTATTATAGAAGTTAGAATAAGTGTCACAAACACAATTATTGAAATTCTTTCTCCATTATAGTTGAATAAAATCTCTAATTCCTCTACCAAATTAAATTATTGTCTTTATTTTCATCTTCTTGTTGTGATCAATACTTCATATCTTGCCATATAACTTCGTTTCGCCCTCCAACAAGTGGTATTAGAGCTTTGATTTTTTTTATTTGTTCAAAGTTCTTATTCTTGATGGCAACCATGAAATATAATACTTTGTTTTCGAATCGTAGCACTATATTCTTGTTGTGGCAAGTGAAGATTTGAGTTGTACTCGCGCATATGAATTTTGATTATGCGTTGTCGGGATTTGATAAGATGTCGTCCTCAACTTGATCGACGGATTAGAAAAAATATAAGGATTGGAAGGCACTGTCCCAAATTCATCTTCAATTTTCGAATAACATTCTTCAGAATGTTTTAAAGGAGAAAATGACATATGTGTTGTAGATGAAGTTGGAGCAACTGTACATAACTAAAAGTCTAACCAGCAAATTAAAACTGTAATAGCATTTGTATTCTCATTACATGACAAAAGGCGAATCATTGGAAGATCACCGACTGTTTTTAAAGAGATAGTCGCTGATTTCGAAATTTTAGAAGTAAAGTATGATTAAGAAGATGTGGCCTTAATCTTTTTGTGTTCGTTGCCCACTTCATCTAGAGATACGATTTTATATAATCGTGATACTCTCACCATTGAAGAAGCGTATGATGTTTTATATTTAAAGGAGAAGATGAAACATTTTGTTGAATCTGAGGCTAGAGATGAAGATGCCTTGTTGTTCATGGTTGTCACAGAAATGGTAGGTCGAAATCTAATTTCAGTAATCAAGTTTATTTTTATTGCAAGGAGAAGGGCACATTAAGAGGGATTGCAACAAGTTATAAAATAAAGGAAATTTGATTGCAAATCAGAAAGGGAAGCAATTAGAAACTATATGTGAAGTCGATGTTGCAAAGAACTACTTGCATAATGGAGATGTGTTGGCTATTTCTAATGGTAAGTCTGAACCTGACAATGATTTGATTTTGGATACAGCTTGTGCTTTTTATATGTGTCTCAATCATGATTTATTTTCAACATATGAAACAGTTTCGACAGGTGTGGTCATGGGAAATTATAGAGTTAAAAATTGAAATAGATAACAATAAACAAATTCTAAATCTAATACAATCATTCATTTATTTATACAAACAGACATTTTTACATACTTCTTAAAATAATTTAGAATAATCACAAAATAATCTATTTTGTTGTACATATTTCAAATTCGATACAAGATTAGCACACTTGAATTAAAATTTATTTTCTGTAGGACGATAACTCTTCTCATCACATCTGTTACTTGTCAATGATCCCGTATGCTTGCGTTAATTTTTCAAACACGTAACACAAATAAAAACCAAGAGAACTTATTTTGGAAACTTAACTGAATTCCTACTTGAGCCATTCTCTCTTGTTTAAATTCCTTGCACAAATTCTTAAGGTTTGGAGCCTTCTTTTAATGAGCTCTCGGGTCATTAAGTTGAGTTCTTGATCTTCAGATATAAGACTAAATTAAGGAATTGAGAGGCCTCGAATAATGGATAAATTCTTTTTCTTAAGAGCACATGCAAGATTCAAATGCCACTTAATATCAATCTCCTCTTATAGGGTCCGACCTCTCCCTCCCTCTCTAAAAGAACGTTCATTAGCTAAACTAGATGGGACCCTATTCGGATAATATTGAAAATCCTCAAATTTGATTACATTATAATACATAAAGGACATATAAAGGATATAGTAAACGGACATCATAGTCCATGCATGCATTTATGGACAACTTACAAAAATACCCTTAAAACTAAGGGTCTTTTAAAAAAATCATATGAAACGTATTTTGGAAGTAAAAAATATTGTGTAAAATTAATTGTCATTTTCTTAATAGAAAAA
The DNA here is from genome assembly GCA_903798295.1 of Fraxinus nigra. Taxonomy (NCBI): domain Eukaryota; kingdom Viridiplantae; phylum Streptophyta; class Magnoliopsida; order Lamiales; family Oleaceae; genus Fraxinus; species Fraxinus nigra. Next base: position 8,548 of record CAIGRH010198743.1, read on the forward strand.
GTGACATAAAAAAAAAGTGACATTGAAAAAGTAACTCACTGTCACTTTTTAAAGTTAAGTGTCACTTTTTTTATTAAAAAGGACATACAATGTAACTTTTATTAAGAAAAATGATGTTTGTCAATCAAACTTTCAAAGAATTGACAAAAAGAGTAACAAACATTAAAAAAGTGATAAAAATTTAATAAAAAATGATGAACACTAAAAATAGTGACATAAATTCAAAAAAGTGACGAATACTAAAAAAGGTGTCGAGTTGGCAATTTTCATGTTGGTGTAACACAATTGAGTTATTATTTGCCCGAATGAGACATGACAAAATACTTTGTCACTTTCTTAAAGTCCAAATTAAACATCTCCGTAGCACTTCCAAAACATCCAACTTTCTTCATGAACCTCAACAAATTCATTGGTGAAAAAAAATATATTAAAAAGTGACATAAACTATTAAAAAAAAAAGTGACATAGGGCTTTTAGTATCTAATATGATATGGGGCAAATTACAAAAATACCCTTAAATTAGGGGTATTTTAAAAAATTATATGAAAAATATTTAAAGTAAAAAATACTGTGTAAAACTAAATGACACTTTTTTTTTTTATTAAAAAGTGACATTGTGTGACTTTTTTTTAAAAAAAAAGTGGCACGATGTAACTTTTTATTAATAACTGAAAAGTGATATTTGTAAATGAAAGAAGTGATACAAATTTCTTGGAAGTGAAAGAAAATTAAAAAAAAATGGGTAAATTAAGTGATGCAATGTCACTTTTTTAAGTTAAGCATCACTTTTATTAAAAAGTGATGTTTGTTACTAAAAAAATTGACAGATAAAAAGAAGTGACAAATACTAAAAAAAAAAAGTGACAAGAATTTAAAAAAAGTAACAAACACTAAAAAAAGTAACAAACACCCATCAAAACCTTAAAACAAAAAATTAGACGATGGTTGATTTTCTTCTACATATTATCTCTTTGTGATTATACTTTACTTGTATTAACTAAAAATAAAATATAATTTCATTTTAGAGACACCTCAACCTCGAAGTTGAAATTGACAAAAAAATTAAAAAGTAACAAATTCTCCACTTCACCAAGATTGATCCCTTTTTAAAACATAACTTTCAATCTACATACAACATGCTATTGACAAATAAATCTAATGCTTTTTAAGTTAGAACTTAGAATCAACTACCAACGTTTAATTATCCCCATTCTTAATTAATTAATAATGTTCTAGCCTAATTAACAAAATTTACATCATATATAACAGAACCAAATGAAGGTATAAATAACACTAACGTACAACAATACAGGTTTATTCATTGGGATCCATCGCCTCCAAGCTACACAGCAACCTCATCTCAATAAAGGCCTCCTTTCTGTGACATTTTACACGAGCTTCATCTCTACCAGTAGCATTCCTAAAACAAAGTAAAATATTATCCCAACCATATTCTTGGGAAACCGTGACCGGCCAGCTCAATCACCCCCACAAATATCTCCAATTCAGCATTCAGCCAACGCTTTGGAATTTTTACAGTCGGAATGATGGAATCCTTGATTGATTACAAGAGTTGTGTCCAAAACTCAAAAGAGAACGTGAAAAGGAGCCTATAATTGACCGAACCATGGAAATCATCGGAAATCAACCGAGAGAAATCACAAATTTAGGGTGTGTTTGAGCCATATTGTTTTTGAAGAATGTATTTTGGAATAGTAGATTGATGGAGAATGTGTGATTGAAAAAAAAAAGTTATTGATGTGATGGAAAATATTATTTTATTGAAAAATAGTTGATTGAAAATGAGTAAAAGAATGAGAATAAAAATTTTAATGTGGCTCAAACAGGGGTTTAGAGTTTCTTTTGGGTAAGTTTTACTCACACAAAATGGAAAAAAACAATTACAAAAGTGACTTGTCTGTTACACAACAAGGTTCAGGATTTCTCTATGTAATCAATTGGTTTTGGGTGGGACGGGAGGTTGGGAAATTTTGGAGAGTAATTATTACGGTCATTAGAGGTTTTAATTTTTTTAGTGTATTAATCTAATTTGTTCATTTTTTAGAGCATGGAGCCTAATTTCCTCTACATTTATTTTGATATGTTTCCCTCTTTTTATTCCCTCAAAATATTCTAATTCTAAGAGCCACCAAATAAACCACACTTTGTCATTGACTGTCGTTGACATACATATCTGAAAGCAACGAAAGTCAACATTCATATCTACTTTGCAACTTTGGCTCCATTAAAGCAATGAAAGAATTCCAACAAATAAAGTGCTAGGCTACGATGTCAAAACCCTGAAAACGCTTCTTCAACAAGGAAATAGAAATTCTATTATACATTCCATGCGATGCAACCTATCCAAAATTGATATAGTGAGTTAAGTATTTAATGTAATTGACAATTATGTGAACAAAAAGGACTAAAGTTGATATGTTGTAAAAAGTCAAGGAGTAGTGTGCAATTAGTGAAAGTTTTGATATTTTAGGTCTAGGGTTCGACAATGGAATAAAAGGAAAAATGGTGCGGAATTTCGCTAAACTGTTGTCAAGGTTTAGCTCGAGCATCAGAAACAGAAACTTCATCACCTGCCTGTCACCTCACCTTCTCTCGAGCAACAGTGCTATCCGTGGATTTTTTTAATTCGTTTTTTAAAGACTTTTTGTCTGGCCCATTCATTCCCTAGCCTACATATAAATATCAAAATGCCACATAACGTTTTTATTAAGGTTGATCATTGAGCAAACACTTAGCTATTCATATTCATTTCATCCTTTTAAAATTTCAACTTTCATTATTCATAGTGAATTGTTCATGGCGGTGAGAAAAACATCATATCCTAAATACAAATACCAAACTGCTGTTTTCTCCATATCTGTCAGAGTTTCTGAGATCAAGGGATCTGATTGAAGTTTCAGTCATTGAAGAACGCGGTGTTCTTCATGAATCCACAAGAGATAAACGATTTCACAAAGTTAGGAGATGTTGCAAGAGAGCTCAATTCATGAGAGCTTTGGAAACTTCAGCTATGAGTTGGTGCAGGAGCACAAAATCCAGGAGAGTTGTTGGGATTGCAGTTGGGAGGTCAAATAGTACGTGTCGTCGTGTAGTATGGTAAACTGTAAGTTATAAATCGTTTATAGTGGACTGTTGACTGACAAAGTGTCCGGAGTTTTCACCCAGTTGAGTTTCTCCGTGGTCAATTCTTATGTGTAGTTTATTGTTTACATAACTGCGGTATTTCAACATAGGAATAATTGGATTGCATGATTAATCATCTAGATAAATAATTAATAGTGACTTATTGCTATTTAATTGCTAAATAATTTTAATTTAGCATAATCACATATTCATCCCCCTCTAGAGGTAATCAGGGTCGAACTACGTATTTTCAATTGGTATCAGAAACTTATTTCGATTCCTGACCCTTATTTAATAGATGAGTTAGTCATTGTCCGTGTCTCCATTTTTTTACGAAAGCAATTATGCTTAGTAGAAAGTTTGAATGAGAGGCTTACTTAAAGCATTGGATGAACGTATTTGAATTAGCGTTCAAACTGGGTGAACTCCACCTTCAACTACTGTTGCTGGTATAGTTACACTCACTGATATTTCACTCTGGACTAAAGATGACTTAGTTGAGTGTAACGGAACAGTAAGGGCATTCATGGCCTGTTCATGGCTGTGTCTGCTGAAGAGTTTATGAGAGTTTCGATGTATGAGACTGCTAACGAAGTTTGGGATATCTTAGAACCATACATAAGGGAACTAAAATGTTTAAAAATTCTAAACTGTAGATGTTAACCTCTAGGTTTGAAGAAATTAGAATGAAGGATGATGAATCGTTCGATGAATTCTATGCGAAGCTGAATCACATAGTTAATTCAAGTTTTAACCTAGGTGAGAAGATTTCTGAGTCCAAGATCATTAGAAAAGTCCTTAGATCTCTACCTGAAAGGTTTAGACCTAAAGTTACCGTGATTGAAGAAAGTAAGGACTTTGATGCAGTAAAAGTTGAAGAACCCGTAGGATCCCTTTAAACCTATGAGCTCACAATTTCTTAACCCATAAAGGTTAAATCCATAGCCATGAATATTGTTAGAGAAGAAGAGAGTGAGTCTACTGATACTGAGACGCTTAGGAAATATGAAATAGCTTATTTCGTTAAAAAAATTCAGAAGGTGGCGAGGAATAGGAGGAAGCCTCAAGAACGGAAAAAATGAAATCCCAAGTAAATTCATGAAAGATAAGCGTGAAAAGAATAACTCTAGGACTGCTAATAAGAAAACTTAACCTGTTAGATGCCATGAGTTTTAGGGTTACAGTCACTATAGGAATGAATATCCTAATTTGAAAAATAGTTTGAATAACGAAAGACGCAAGGCATTAGTAGTGACCTTAAATGATGATGAATCAGATTCGAGTGATTAGAGTGATACATCTGGTGGTGAGGATGAGCAAAATTTCATGGCCTTTACATCAATAACTACGATTGAATTTGATAAGGAGACTGATAAAGTTGAAAGTGATGAGCGGAGTGAAAAACTCAAGGAAGAATTGGATGATGAACCTGATATTCACGAATCTTATCGTGAACTATTTGACTTTAAAATTAAAAAGGTTAATAAAAATTTATATGGTCTTAAACAAACTCCTAGAGTTTGGCATGATAGGCTTACTGCATATCTCATGGAACATGATTTCTCAATAGGTAGTGGAGATAGAACCCTATTTATAAGACATACTGAGGAAAATATCACCATAGCTCAGATCTATGTTGATGTCATCATTTTTTATTCTCCTATTGATCTCTTGCTCATGATTTCACTGAATACATGAAGCAAGAATTTGAGATGAGCACGATTGGAGAATTAAATTACTTTATTGGTCTCCAAGTCAAATAATCGAATGATGGATTATTCATATCTTAGTCGAAATATGCAAAAATAATTTGTCATACATTTGGCCTAGACAGAACGAAACATACTAGAACCCCCATGAGCACCAGTGTCAAGTTAGGTCATGATCCTACAGATAAGAGTGTTGATCAGATATTGTACAAGAGTATGATAGGTAGTTTACTTTATATTATTGCTAGTAGACATGACATGGCCTTTAGTGTAGGGATTTGTGCGCTCTTTCAGGCTGATCCCAAGGAATCTCACTTAGGTGCCATGCGACGTATCATCAGATATGTCAATAGAACTGTAGATTATGGGGTCATGTACTCTCGGGACTCTAATCTTGATCTTGCTGGTTATTTCGATACCGATTAGGCTAGAAATGCCGATGATAGAAAAGTACTTCTGGAGGATGCTTTTATGTTGGTGCTAATCTTGTGGCTTGGATGAGTAAAAACTAAAATTCTATCTCATTACCCATAGCCGAGGTTGAGTATATGACTGTAGGAAGTTACTGCACTCAACTGCTTTGGATGAAGCAGGTCTTGGGTGATTATGGAATTGAGCAGGGTAGATGACTGTGTTTTGTGATGACACTAGTGCTATTAATATTTCCAAAAATCATGTTCAACACTCTCGAACCATACATATTGATATACGACATCATTTTATTCGAAAACTTGTGGAACTCCTGACATATCTCTACAGAGAACCAGTTAGCCGACTTATTTACTAAGCCATTAGATGGTCTGCGATTTGAATCTCTTAGGATGGCTATTGGTGTTTGTGTACTTCATTGATAAGGTATTTTTTATACATGCTCATACTTTATCACTGTGCGACATTATTTTATGCATGCATCATATGTATTTGTTTGTCTTCTATGAGAACACTTATGCATGCATCATTATTTTATGCATGCATCATATTTTATGCATGCATCATTTTTTTTGTCATTGTTATTTACCTTTATTTTTATTGTTTGTGTGTTTGACATTTTTTGTATGCTTAGTGCATTCATGCTTCATTTAAAAACAAAAAAAAAATGGAACATTAAAAAGAAATTTATAAAAAAAAGAGGGGACCTTTTTTTACAGCTTAACTGACATTGAACTTGATTTTGTTGGATCAAGCATGAGTTTATTTGATGAGCTGTAACATAATTTCTATTGCTGGCTGAGGTTACTTATGTAGTACTTAGTATAGATATCTTCATATACCATGTGCACTATACACACTATGATCTTGTTAGCGGGACTCTACCGTGTGTGAGATTTGGAATGACAGTCACGTGTTAGTAGGACGACTTTGAACATGAATTGACCTTATTTCTTATACCTAAACTCAAGATTATCCTTGATAACAATTATATACAATAATGGGCTCAATATCTTATGCTCATCTTCAAAGCCTATTTGACTTGAGCAATTAAGCCTGCGAAGTTTCTCATAACCTGGTGTCTAGGGTCAACTGATTTGGGTTAACCAGCCTAATGCTTCCTATAGGGGTCATTTTAATCGCTTAATGGAGAAGAACACGTACTTTAGATGCAAAAATAATTATGCATTAAAAGCATGTACTTCAAAAATAATTATGAGCTTCCATATTTGTAGCTGTAAAATAAAAAATATATGCTAAAAGTCAGGGGGAGAAAAGAAATAATCTCTATATTATGAGCTTTCATGTATAGGTTCTAAAGTGCTATTTTTGGTTTGACTTTCATAAGTATATGAATATTCATGTTGGAAATGATGTTATGCAAGTCTTTTCTCACAAAATTAAGGTTTGGAATCATACTATCAGAGGATTAGTAACACTATACACATATGGGTCACTTATACAATTTACTCCATGTTTAACTTGAATCAAATGTATGGGAAGGTTTATTGTTCATTGCTTATACTTATGTCTGCTAACACCTGTATTGTTGGGTTATTGTGTGTTATTTCGTGTTCCCTTCTCATTTTGTGACAAAATGGGGGAGTAACATGATAAGTTTTTTTACTCAAAAGGCATTGATTGATATACTTTCGGTATTCCTAGATTAAGTTTTGATGTTTTGT
>CAIGRH010198778.1:0-10319 GCA_903798295.1 Fraxinus nigra
GACATATAATTATGTATCTGTGACCATTAATTGTATAATTGTAAATTTAATATATTTAATTAATAATATATATACCTGAATTTTGAATTTTCAAACTATAAACCTGATTTTTGAATTGATCTAAATTATACACCCGATTTATGATTTTTCCCTTCATTTAAATATTTATCTAATTTTTAATAGAATTGTCTTTATTTTTGAATGTGATTTAAATAGAAAAATATAATAATAGAAAAAATTAAAAATAATTAGATTTTGGGAATTGGAGGAATATGTTCTTCATTCTTGCACCGAGTTATGGTATGTCATTTGTGTATGTAGCCTCTTTCCCAAAAAAAATTGATATTTTTTGTGTAGGATTGATTGCGGGTTTGTTTGACGTGATTTTTGAAGTGTTTTTAAGATTTAAGGATTTGTTTTGGAGCCCATTCGGTTAATATTTTTTTAACATTCTATTCGAGTTCCATTTTTCTAAAAATACATTTTTTTTTTCAAAATTCATTTTCTATAAAATAATGTTACACGGAATTTCAGAACTTTTCTTTATCTTTTAATTACATTATCTAAAAAATCATTATTTGAACACATTTTCTTCCAAATTTTCATTTTAACTGAGCCCAAACAGGGCTTAGTAATATTCAGCTATTCACTGTTTATTATTACCTATTTACAAATCAAGCCTTTTGTTTGAAAATACTCGTTGATTTTCATGATTTACTTGTACATCAGGAGCAATAATCATGTGTTGAATTATTAACAACTTACATGCTATAGAATCAAAATATTCTTTACCTAGATGATTATCTAGGTGTTGCTTGTTCACAAAGTAAGTTAGTCGTAAGATCTTCCCCTACTATTAAATCTCTTACTTTATTGGAAAGAATTAGGGGAGATATATGTAGATCATGTTCGTTTGCTTTTCACTGAGAATGCATTTTTTGTTAGATTACTTGCTCAAATCATAAAATTGCGTGCTCAAATTTTCAATTATTCAATCAAGACAATTCAATTTGATAATGCTAGTGAATTTAGATTTCATGCATTCGATGAGTATTGTATATTAATTGAATTATCGTTGAACATTCGATTTCACATGTCTATATACAAATTGTCTTAGCGTAGTCATTTATCAAACGTCTAGAATTCATTGCTAGGTAATTAATTTTGGATTATGCTATATTACATGATACATCATTGATTTGTATGCGATCAATTGCTTATCACTAATACTCGTTTTTACAATTTGCATTTGGTCAATAATATGATATTTATCACCTATGAATTTTTGGTTGAGTCAAAGTTCCAATTCCATCCCCACAATGGACCAATTTTTTTCTCCAACGAAGACTTGGAATTATATTGGTTTTGATTCACCATCCATTATTAAGGCTTCGTTCGTGGGGATTAAAATTCAATTAAAATTGAAAATATGGCCGTTATTGGGTCTCACTCATCTAATAAAAGTCAACAATAACGGCTAGTTTTTTAATTTTAATATGATTTTAATCCCTACCGAACGGACCCTAAGTACTTTGAACATTTAACATGTCCTATATTTACTATACATTTTGAAGAAAAATGACTTTTTCAACTTTGGGAGGGATAATTACATCATGAAGAACAAAGATGTTTTTTTTTTTTTTTGGAATAAAATGACTCTATATTACTTAGATCCTTTAAACTGTCAATGTGAGTAAGACAATGAAAAAAATGATTTATTCGCAAAGAGTTGCAAATCAATTGCCCGATATATTTTTTGATACAAGAAATGTGATAAAATCATATATATTAACGTAAAATACTCTAGAAAAAATTGATATTTGTGCACGACGATTTGTTGTAGAAAATGAATATCAAAGAAGTGTTGTAGCCAATGTTAAGGGATAGAATCCCACATCGAATAAAGATGAAAATATAGACCAATTTATAAGGGTTTGAGTTGCTTCTATTAATAATGTTGACCTTTTAAGATGAACTTCCAAATCTTAACATGATATTAGAACTCATTACGCTCCAACGAGCAATTCGATCTGATTAAGACTAAAAAAAATGAGCATACGAATTTCAAGATTGGTCTACTTAAACGAGTCGCCATTTTATGGGGCATGTTAAGGGATAGAATCCTATATCGAATAAAGATGAAAACATAGATCAATTTATAAGGGTTTGAACTACTACTCTTAATAAGGTTGACCTTTTAAGATGGACACCCAAATCTTAACAACCAATTGGTAACAAAGACTCTACCTTGAAGAGAATGGTACAAGAGAAAAAACATGTTGGGAGTTTATCCCAAAGTCCCACGTTGGTTAGAAATGAGAAATATTATGGGTTTATAAGTGTATGACAATATCTCCATTGGTATGAGGCATTTTAGGGTAAAGTCCAAAAGCAAATCCATGAGGTCTTAGGCCCAAAGTGGACAATATCATACTATTGTGGAGATATGTGGTGTCCATAAACTCAACAAATGGTATCAGAGCTAGGTTCAGACTTAGCCATGTGAATGAANTGGGAGCAAAAGAAGTCCCACATCGACTAGATATGTAAAATATGATGGCTTTATAAGTGTAGGACAATATCTCCATTGGTATGAGGCATTTTAGGGTAAAGTCCAAAAGCAAATCCATGAGGTCTTAGGCCCAAAGTGGACAATATCATACTATTGTGGAGATATGTGGTGTCCATAAACTCAACAAATGGTATCAGAGCTAGGTTCAGACTTAGCCATGTGAATGAATTCCTCGGAATGCCGAACGAAGGTGGTGAGCCTCGGTTTGCTCGTGATGGGATCCATGGATGAGCTCTATTGGACAGACGATGTGCTCCGGATGCTTCACGGATGTGTCCTGGCCCCAACACGGTGAAGATGAGTTGACCTGAATAGAGCAAGCTCTCGAGTCAGGTTGGCAGAGAGTGGACGGATGGATGATCGTTTGAGGGGATGCTCGGTGGTCGTTTGTTCGAGGGGATGATTGTTGGGAGTGCGCTCAAAGTCCCACGTTGGTTATAAATAAGAAAGATTATGAGTTTATAAGCATGGACAATATCTCCATTGATATGAGGCCTTTTGGGGTAAAGCCCAAAAGTAAATCAATGAGGACTTAGGTCCAAAGTGGACAATATCATACCATTGTAGAGATATGTGGTGTCCATAAACCCAACCAGACCAATTCAAAACTTCAAATAAAACATTAATAGAAAAGATTGATCAATCAAAGTGATAATGTGATTGCTGCATGACTATAAATGTTCGAAAATAAAAAGATTTTAGTAAATTATTTGTTATCTCATAAATTATGAAGAACAAACAATATTATATTCCATAGACAATATTAACTAGGTTGTCGACAGGAATGTTCATTGTATCAAGGTATGATCATTTGAGCAACAGGCAAAGAGTTTACGATCGGNACAATATCATACCATTGTAGAGATATGTGGTGTCCATAAACCCAACCAGACCAATTCAAAACTTCAAATAAAACATTAATAGAAAAGATTGATCAATCAAAGTGATAATGTGATTGCTGCATGACTATAAATGTTCGAAAATAAAAAGATTTTAGTAAATTATTTGTTATCTCATAAATTATGAAGAACAAACAATATTATATTCCATAGACAATATTAACTAGGTTGTCGACAGGAATGTTCATTGTATCAAGGTATGATCATTTGAGCAACAGGCAAAGAGTTTACGATCGGGGCATTAAGTTATTTCAGGTAAACATAGGTAGTGTTGTGCAAAAGTGAATAATAAAATTGAAAACAAGAACAATAAGATTGACACACAAGAAATTAAGTGGTTTAGTAATGTGCTTACCTCCACTGCACGACGCAAATAAAACCATTAACTTCGAATAAGGTTATAATATGTTGTTTATATAAAGTCCTAATCCCAAAATTACCTTTTCAATGCCGTATCATACTGTTCAACTTAGCTGCATCTAACCTGATGGGCTAGTTGATGGATTAAAGGGTCCAGGCCGGTACGGGTCCATACCCTCCGAGCCCCCAATATACAAACATATGAGCCGTCTAATCAACAGGTAACCATAAGATGGATGTGATTTTGTCTAATTCTATGCATCGAACGATAAATTTTCGAACAATTTTTTATATATTTTCTTGGGTTTTTTCTCATTTGAACATCGTGAACAAGGTGGATCTTGCAAAACCAAGTAAAAATTTCAAATTAATTTTAAAAAGTCTTATCGAAATTGTTCTTTGCACATGTTCCAGATAGAGGAATTTGTAACATCAGTTAACCAAGAGAAAGAGGCAGAGATGTATGGAGGATTGGTGAAGGCACCAAGAATTCTTGCAGACATTTTGAAGTCATTGGCACCTGCAGTATATGTTGGACACTGGTTTTAGTATAAAGAAAATGTGGAAGATTAGTTTCCTTCTTCATTTTGCTCCTTCTTAAATATTACTCATAATTGCCTAGAGTTGTTTTGTATAGCCATACAAAATATAGTTACAAACTTTGTTGCTTTTTTATCAAAAACAAAAGTGAAAATGCATTACGAATATTAAATGATTTCAAGTTCACTACACAGATGGAATTTGGGCTTCCGTGATGATCAGAAACTGGACTTGAAGCCATAACCATCGAGGAAGCAAGTGTAACAAGAAGTTTCCACAACGATTGTTACTTTTATTCACCCCATCTAAAAGCTTAAGCATTGAGATGAGATGGTTAACATGAGACAAAATTGTAATAAACACACGTGACCTTTCTCGAACAGTTTAAACTTTTAGATGAGATGGTTAACAGTTACAATCGTCCTGGCATTTTAAACAAATATTTGTTATAGATATAAACTTTTTAAATATTTTTCCAGGTGGTGACTTTGTTAGCCACTGTGGAATGTTTTCGAAACAGCTTGTGAATCCACGACCACTACTCTGTTGGCCGTCGTGGAACGTTATCTTGACAATTCAACTCTAGTCATTATTTAGAATGTTTAAGAAAAATAAAAAGGTAACACTTCCTTAGAAGCACAGAATGCTAAATTTTATGTTCTTTTCTGAAAGCTGTCACCCCCTTTTGGAAATTTCTATTTGGTGCATCTGTTCATAAAATGTTGCATGGTTGATTCTGAGTTCAAGAGACTTGGAAATTTTCATGTATGCAGTATTTTTTAAATTCAAAGTAATATTCGATGAGTTGGGCTAGCAAATACACTTAACTTTCTAACTTCAGCAAGATCAATTATTTAGGTTGTACACATTCTTTCCATTACTTCTTTATTCAGGCCGTGATTAAACTTCTAGAGCTGATTGTGAAGGTAAAATAACAACCACAACCCGTAGCAATGCTCTTTGTGCTATGCCAAAGGGACAGAAAGGATGCTGACATAAGATGTGACCGAAAAGGAAAGAGAAACATGGCCAGTGTATATGTCGATGGAGAGTTACCAGCCTCTTCTTCTTCCGAGCAAAAAGAAAATGCAAAGCTTCATGCAGACAAGGCTGATGTTAATGAGTTTCCGTGTACAACTAGTGAAATAAAATGGATCAACATCATCAATGATGATCTCAATGTGGAAAATGACATTGAAGAAGCAAAACACAAGTTATATGACAGTTGTGGCGAGAAGAAATGGCCTAATCCAGAGTACATGTACGTTTTATAACCTCTCCAAAATTTTTGCTGCTTTGTACATCTCCATTTGTTCATCAGTGCTAGACCTTTCCCTTTAAACTGTTTGAACATGTATTATTTGCAAACTTGACAGAGAGTTTGGCTGCGAAGATGAAAAGAAGGATGCATTCTTTGTTAAAGTCGAAACCAAAGAAGGTGAAGAAGGTTCAGTTCTGATAACAGGGAGTGCGAAGCCAAAACTAAGAGATGCACAGAGCGCGTAGCTACTAGAATCACTCGCAAGCTACCCAAATTGAATCTCACATGACGTTTCCACGGAACATTACAGTGATGCATTTCTGGGATTGTGATATTTGTAGTTAATATACTAATGAATTCTTAGTCCTGGAGATAGCAATGAGTGACAAGAAGAAACAAATATTTCAAGACTCATCTTCAATTCATCTGCTGCTGAAAATAAGATAAAAATGAAAATTTCCCTCCAAGGTTTTGAATATTCACGTATCTCCCTTATCAACTTCATATGTAATTAACCAAAAATACTCACACAATTGTTCAAAGCTTTCGAGTGGAAATGTGGTTGTGATAGACAATGTAACAATCGAATGGTGCACAAGGTAATAAGTCATTTTCGACTGCATTTGTTGATGGCGAATATATCGTTCATTTTCGTGCAATGAGATTTCACCTGTCCCCTTTGTGTCTATCTTATTTTTCTCATCAATTGTGTCAACAAATAATAAAATAAAACCATGGTTTTTCAATACCAGGGGCAGGAGTGCATAATTGAATTTTCAATTCTTGTTCATGACCATGTATGAAAACGATCTCTTAATTGTTTGATTAATTTTTTTCTGTCTACCTTTAATTGTATTGACTTGCGTGCTTGGTTTCTTGGGCCTGGCTTGAAAGTAAGATACAAAAGAACACAAGATTTAAAGAGATTAGTCTCAACGTGAGATTACGTCCTCTTCCGCTGTTGCATAATTCACTATGATGAAAAAAGAAAAATTATACACCCTATTTTTTCTAACTTTCTCTTTTCGATGATGATACAAAATTTTAATGACGACTCCCTATTAAAAAAAATCAGGGCAAAACCGAAATTATAAGTACGAAATTCCTAAATTATTCTGATTTGCCTCCACAACTTAAGACCGACTCTGCACAACAGCACTAATTAAGCTCCACGAACTTAGGGAAGTTTTAGTTATTCTCTTCTAAACTGTATTACATGTCCAATTGGATTAGAACTAGCCACCTACCATGGGGTAGTTTCCATTTGGCCGGTTCGGCTGGTTAAAGAATGAGCCAAAAGATGCTCAGCCGGCAGGAATAGAATGTGTTGTTGTGGGAAAAAAATGAACTGGCAATTGTTCTATAATGTGAACATCGGCATCAAATGTGGTACAGCCTTAAAAATCAAGTTTAATCTAATGTTGTAACCCAAAAGCTTGTTGAAGAAGACAGTAATGAGACGACATTACAAAATATTTCTAGATGCCAATAGACTTATGCCAAGTCGTCTTCGTCCCTGGGGACCAACAAGAGGAGTACAGGCTGTTATTTATTGACTATGCCTTTTGGCCAATTCTTGAGCTCTGAGTAGCCCTCCGAGGACAAACTTTGCGGTCTCAGTTTTTGGGGGCGCTAGTATCTTACTCCCTCCTCTCTTTAATAGCTGCAAAAATTGCTGCCCTCAGTTTTCGGGGCACTAATAGTATTTCAAAATCATGCAGCTGAAACTGCAGAAAGATTGCATTGTAATTCTACATGTTGCTTGCGACAATACTTCATGTAAAAAATTGGTAACTTCATTAGCCATTTACATCTTATGATATCAACAAGAAGAAGAAAATGTGGACTTGAGTTGTTTTTCCTTATACCTACACTTGCCGGATATGTTCTGAGCTACATATTTAGGGCGTGTTCGGTAGAGATTAAAATCCAATTAAAATTGAAAATGTAGTCGTTATTGAGTCTTACTCGTTTAATAAAAGTCAATAATAACGGCTAGTTTTTCAATTTTAATCCGATTTTAATATCTACCAAACACATTCTTATATATTTGCCTGATTGCTCGACTCAACATATGAATCCTCACTTACGAGTAAAATTATAGAGTCGAATATCCAACAAGACTAAGAGCTTCGACTAATGTCTCCCCGAAACCTAGCAAGATTGATTCTTACATTTTGACCATTAAGATATGCTTCCTTGCCTAATGGGTCGTGGACGGATCTGGGATCTGTAATGACTGTATGGTTTCGTCCAAAGACTTTCAAAAGTGAACTCTCCTCGGGCTCAACCTTATATCGCAAGTAATGCACACCCATTGCACGATCTGGGTTGCCATAATAGGTACCCCCTGCCCATTCTAGGCCAAGCAGATCAACTTGAACCATGACTGCACCATCAGGCAAGAACAACTCATTTGTTAGGCCACCACCTTGTGCTGCCACGAATACATTGCATGAGTTTATCAGATGGGCAAATAAGTTCAAATTTGATACTACTTTTGCTCTTGTAACAACATTTACTCGAAAGCCTATCTCTTCCATCATTGCAACCATTTCATCTTCATTCAAAAATCTTCTTGATGTTCATGAGATAAAAGCATTAACGTTGGCCTTTTGATCTGAGATACATGGCTAAACTTGAGATTATAGGCTTGTCGAAGAAACCGTCTCAAGTCATGCATCAAATGGCCTTTAGGGACATCACTCGTATTCAAAGACAGATGTCCATGAAACTTAAGTCCACCTACACCTCCAGGAAAACAGTGCACACTTTGATTTGCAGCCAGATTCATGACCTCATTAGCCGATAAACAAACTAAAATGGAAAGAAAGAAAAATACAAGAATACATGTAAACATCCAAATTAGTGCTAAAATAATCGAATCCAAACTAAAATAACATTTCCCGGCAACGGCACCAAAAACTTGTCACGAAAATATTCTTTCGCTTGAAATTACCGCAAATGCATGGTTCGTTAACAAACAGTTGTTAAGATTTGTGGTTCTATCTTAAAAGGTCAACCTTGTTAAGTGGAGTAATCCAAAGTCTTATAAATTAGTTTACATTTTCATATTTATTCGATGTGAGATTTTATCCTTTAACATGTCCCCTCAAAATGGCAGCTCGTTTGAGCAGACCAATCTAGAAATTCATATACTCATTTTTTGAGTCTTATTCAGATCGAATTGCTCGTTGGAGCTTAACGGGCGCTGATATCATATTAGGAAGGATATTGAGCCTAACTCAACCTAACAAAAACCCTCACCTTATTAAGTAGATCATGTAAATATCACTAGCCAATGTGAGATTTTAATAGTAGTAAAATGAATTTTGAGCCAAAGAATCATTCCTATAGAGATTGTACTAATTCAAATTCAAATTAATTGAGCCTTAATAGAAAAAATTGACATTTGTGATTTTTCGTATAATTAAATAATATACTTATGAATGCAAGACCTAACTTAACTAAAATAAATGAAAGATTAAAATTGAATGAAAGTTTTATAAAAATACGATGATGAAAAACGTACTATGATCCTGAATTCCTTATATAAATCCCCTTTAACTTTGAAACTTATAAATTTGACAATATGATTCAATAATGAAGATCAATATTCATAATTTGTTTAACAATCTTTTTTGAGTAGAATTAAACCTATTTTTACATGTGACCCGACCATTTTTTTATGACGGATGTGAACATATAAAAATGTATTAAATATTTATGAATACTTAAAAGATAACATAAATCATAGCGGTATATTTCGATCCTCTGTTGGACTCTATGACAATTGATACTATGTTTAACTTATTTTCAATCTTTCGATGGTAAAATAAATCACAAAACTCATACAACTATTGCGCATATAATTGTAGAGAAAAATAAATTCACGTTAATCATTCAATAATTAAAAACGTGTTTTGAATATAAAAAATAAATAAAATTCAAAAACTAAAGGTTGATGATATAAGTCTCATCGTAATAGCACAAAAATAATATGGCTATTCATAATGTTGGAATTAAACAAACAATGGATAAAAGACATGACCAATAAATTGACGTGATTAATTCCAAAATTCTTTCCCAAAAATTGATGGATTACTGCACAAGAATCTGAAATTATTTTCCAATTATGTTGCCGTCTCTTCCTTTCCGCCGTGTTTTTCCAATTTTTATCGGCCGTCTTTTTTTCTTCTTGTGCGTCCTTTTTTTTCCCTCTTCTAGGCTGCCTTTTTTAATTCCCCAGAGCAACCAACTTCCCTTTTCTGCCCAATTCTCTGCTAGCATGAATCTATGGGTCTGTTTGATTGCGGAGTGAAAAATGGGTGAAAAAAAAATATCTTCCTAAAAATTATTTTATTGGGAATTGTAATTAATTGTGTTTGATTGGTATAATTTTTTATGAAAAATGTTGAAAGTTTGTTGTCTGTTTGGCTTCGTTTTTTTATGAAAATTGTCCATTAAAGTGATAATGTTGTCTACAATTAGGTCTAAAATTTGTTCCAATTATAAAAATTAAAAAACAATTGAAAAAAAAATAATCATACCGAATACCATTCGTTTGGTTTTGTTTTGCATGAAAATTGTCAATAAAAGTGATTTTTTTTACCATTGTGTCTAGAATTTCTTCCAATTGAAAAAAAAAAAAAAAAAAATTAAAAATATTTTACAAAAAAAAAATAAA
>CAIGRH010198783.1:0-11520 GCA_903798295.1 Fraxinus nigra
CGACAGTGCCACCACCACCGCACCGCACCCCACAGCACACACACTCACCATGGCATTGCTCTGAAAAAAGTACCTAACACCCACAGACCATCCACCAAACAACACCAGATCTACCTAACACCACAGACCATCCATCAACACACACACCATAGCCGACCAACACACCACAGCCACAGCAGCAGCTGAGGCAGTAGTTCACAGCAGCAGAGTCGCGAGGTGCTGCTGTGAATCGCAGCAGCGATCTGCGATTCACAGCAGCGTCGAGGCGTTGCTCAGCAGCAGCAGCGCCTCGACGCTGCTAGGGAGGGGAAGGGGGAGGGAGAAGGGAGGTGGAGGTGCGTCGGTGGTGGTGGCTGCCAGAGGAGAAGGGGAAGAGAAATGGTAGGGGAGAGAGAGAGAGAGAGTTCAGAGATGGATTAGGGTTTGGATAGATTTAAGTTTCATATTTAAAATAAAATACCTGATTTTTAAATAATTAAATTTTTAACTTGATTTTTGAATTAGTGTAAATTATACACCTGATTTTTTATAATTTCCCAAAAATCTAAACAGTAAACTGAGATATTGACCTGTTGGACCCAAATCCGCCCATTATGGATAGACAGGAAGGAGTGGGCCTATGTGGCCCAACCGATGGATGTGGGCTTCAGGTTTCTTGTGCTAAAAACTTGCCAAATTCCGACAATGATTCTGGAATTCCTACGAAAGTTGACAGCCAATGGCACTAGAAAACGAAGCAGTTGAATTATCAACACGCGAAGGAGAGAAACTAACGGAATGCCATTCCCTAATCTCCATGAAGGCAAAATCAGATATACAATATCTTCCAGGAATTTAATGCTCATACTTACCATATATAAGCAATTAAATACCAATCAAAAAAGATTTTAATCACGGCTTTTCTTGAACCCATCGGTTACTTTTTCCAATCTCAAACAATTCAACACGAGGTAATTTTCAATCCTAAGGTGAACGACAAGCACCGGATCCCGTCCCCACACGGCGCCCCTTCGATCTCTCTTCCTTGCTGGCGGTAGCTTTTTCCTGTCTTCCTCTGCCGCCGCCGCCTACTAACTTATCGATTTGATTTTCTATATATTTTGAATTAGCAGTTTTTGTTCCCTTTTTGAAATTTAAGCGATAGAATAGAAAGTATCGCGAACGCGTATAAATACGCAAAGATCCAGGACGAAAAGGGATGTATACAGAAAGAATGTTGACTATAAAACGGGTGCCAACAGTGGTCTCTAATTATCAAGAGAATGCTTCATCTGAGGACCTGGAAAGCAAGGCTCGAGGATGTGGCCGCAATTGCCTTGGAATGTGCTGCTTGCCTGGTATGTTTTTACTTTTTAGCTTATTAATACCGGTGTCATCAGTGTGTGTGTGTGTATATAATATTTTTGAATAATTTAATATTGACCAAGTTTAGAAAAAAGAGAGGTCTTATATTGTGCATATTTATTTCTGGTTTTATAATTTGAAGACAATAAAAGCTTTAATTCTTAAGCAGTTCAACTGGAATAATTGTCCTTGACATGTAAACATCATGCAAAAATCTAGCAATCCATTGGACCGTGAAGAGAAATGTCTAATTGCTTTTTTGTGAATTGCATTCTAAGATATCTTGTTCAATTGAATTGATTATGTACACTTTCAGTTTCCAAGCTACCTATCTATGCATTCAAGAATTTGGAGCACAAGATGGTTGAGAATGGCATTGACTTGTCTTGTGGAAGAGTACCTCCAATGTCCTTTTTGAATAATTTGTTGCTGGGACAGTGGGAGGAGCGCATGAGTAGGGGCCTTTTTAGGTATGATGTGACCACCTGTGAGACAAAGGTCATTCCAGGCAGATATGGTTTTATTGCACAGCTAAACGAGGGGCGCCACCTTAAGAAACGAGCAACTGAGTTTCGTGTTGATCAGGTTCTTCAGACATTTGATGATAACAAGTTCAATTTTACAAAAGTGGGACAAGAGGAAGTCCTCTTCAGGTTTGAACCAAGCAATGACAATGAGATGCATTGCCTCCCCAGTTCAGCAGCTGATGCTGCTTCGGGCTCACCCAGTGTTGTTGCCATCAATGTGAGTTATTTTGTTGCTTAATATCAGTTGCATACAATGTCATATGGTAACTTTTGAGTTATAGAGTGCCTGCATTTTGTTTTTTCAGGTGAGTCCTATTGAGTATGGGCATGTGCTTCTGATACCTCATGTTCTTGATTGCTTCCCGCAGAGGATTGATCATGAAAGTTTCTTGCTTGCCCTTCACTTAGCTAGAGAAACAGCAGATCCCGCCTTCCGAGTGGGTTATAATAGTTTGGGTGCATTTGCCACCATCAATCACCTCCACTTCCAGGTGATAAAGCAGACATTCTGTTATTTAGTTCAATGTGATTTGTCACTCAGCTCTTTGCGTGACTTTAATAATTTTTTGAAATGTGTGTTGACAGGCATATTACTTGTCATTTCCATTACCAATAGAGAAAGCATCAACTTGCAGATTAATGACCAGCAAGGGACCAACTAATACTGGAGTGATAGTATCTAAGTTACTGGATTATCCTGTGTCTGGTCTTGTTTTTGACGGTGGATGCACGTTGCGCGATTTATCTGATGCAGTTGCCGATTCCTGTGTTTTCCTCCAAAATAATAATATTCCTTTCAACGTACTAATAACTGATTGTGGCAGAAGAATATTTTTGCTACCTCAGGTAACTTAATCTCAGAATTTCGTAACCTTGAATTATCAATAATCCTGCATCATCAAGTCTTTTTTAACATGGACTATATGGTTTTTCCACACTCGTAAATATGTGCAAAGAATGATACGTGGTAACTTTGATATGCATTTAATCTGATGTTTCTTACTGCTTATTTAACCATCGGGAATGTTGGTTTTGCGGTACATACTATATGAACTTAGTAGAACAACTTTTACTGATTAATGTATCACACTCGGTAAAAATGAATCACATATTATGTAGCACGAATTTTCCTATATGCACGTATAATTCTGAGACTATTTTTGGTTTTGGAGTTCTGAATGTCCTAATCAATTTATGCACATCAATATATTTCCGTATTGCATTGGAAGCTAATTGTTACTTTCTTGATGAAATGCCAGTGTTATGCTGAGAAACAAGCACTTGGAGAAGTAGGACAGGAGCTTCTGGACACTCAAGTGAATCCCGCTGTTTGGGAAATCAGTGGACACATAGTGCTTAAGAGAAGAAAGGATTACGACGAAGCATCTGAACAATATGCTTGGAGACTTCTTTCTGAGGTTTCTCTATCAGAAAAGAGGTTTCAGGAGGTGACGCACCTTATTGCTGAGGCGGCAGGTTTCTTGCAAGTAGATGTTGACATCAATGCAAACCATGAGCGTGGTGTGCCACGAGCCACTTCACATCTTCATAAAGATTGTCTCATGCAGCATTGATTTTTTGTGAGGCGCCTCTTTGTTTGTTGTCTAAGGCGGTAGGTTATAGCATGAGTAGGAAGCTCATTTGGGTTTTAAGCAAACTAGAAACTTGCTCGAAGATCTCGACTGGTTTGTTGATATAGCGATAGTTGGAAACTGTCTTGTGAACCACACTTTCGTGTACATATTTTAGCCTAATTTGTTCCTTCTAATATCTCCCGATTGTATGGAATTGTTCTTAATATCTTCCCTTAAAGGCTTGATTAAAAAAATAAAAGTCGTATTATACATTACAGGGTTGTGTGACCTTTAAAAAGGATAAAATAAAATATTTTATTTTAGTGCATCCTGCCTGGAAATGACAAAGCATCGTAACATGGCCAGCGCAAGATATTTGGCAAGCATGTGATATAAATTGCATGCATAATGAATTATATTAGTGCTATTGCCCATGAGAAGCCAGGCCGTCATGCTCTGAAATGAGACAATTGTAAAGATTTCCATATTTCTTGAATTGAGGTTGGAAGTACTTTAAAGTGAGTTATGATTTCACGACACTTTTTATGCTAATAAAATATAGTTTAAAACTTGTCTTTTTCTATACCGCTTCTCCAATCAGTGACACGTTGTGCCATGGCTTTCGCTGGAAAAGGAGAATGCCTTCTTTTGGTGTGAGTAAGAGAAACTTTTGCTTTCAATGAAACATAAGGTAATTCACTTTAGTCATCGAATTCTTTTCCATATAAGAGTTGTGCTACATTTACAATCCTTAATGGACTGTAAATTTTACGGTCTACACTCATTAGCGTGAACCCCACTAATTAATAGATCGAGTAAGAGAGACTTTTGCTTTGGATGGAACATATGTCGTCTTGAAAGTAGTTCACTTTAGTCATTGAATTCTTTTCCATATAAGAGTTGTGCTACATTTACAATCCTTAATGGTTTACAGTCCACACTTATTAGTGTGGGTCCCACTAATTAATAGATCGAGTAAGAGAGACTTTTGCTTTGAATGAAACATATGTCGTCCTGAAAATAGTTCATTTTAGTCATCGAATTATTTCCATATAAAAGTTGTGCTACATTTATAGTCCTCCATATAAATAGCCTACAACCTTCCGAAGTTCCTTCAGTTAAGCCATTAATTATGTATAAATTTGTCGGTCAACATGGCCAACCAAAATTGTGACATGGCCGAAGATTTGCCAAATTACGACAAAACGAATATTAAAATAAACGTTTAAACAGATTGTTAATGTTGTGTCATAAAAATTGTTAGCTCCATGTGCAGGGTAATGACATCTCAACAAAAAACATTAAATTAAGTAATTATATATTAAAAAATTAAAGAATTACTTTTCTCAAAAGATTTGCTCTTTCAATCTCAATCCACTTTTTCAATTCCGTGCTGAATAATTATGCAACATACATCAAAAATCCATTAAAGTCCTAAAAACCATACAATTTTTCTTAGATTTATTGGATCATATTCCATTGAATTATCAACAAAATTTAGTTCATTGAATTAAAATCGCAATAGTTCCACCATCAGTTTTACTGCTAACACTTTTATTAATGGATTGACCTAAACTATTTGCAGATGCAACAAAAACTTGGTGGTATTTCACAATTGTCCTTCCATAACCAGTCAAAATAGAACAATACGGTAAGGAAAGAAGGTGAAGTGTAATTGTGATTCTGTGAATATACTCATTCACCTGATACCACTATCTAAAAGTTACTTATTGCAATAGAACAGAGAAATAAAATTAGAATTCAGAAATCCTGAATCACGTGCTATGACGAAGGCCTACCTACTCATCATCTTTTTGAATTCTTCGAAGTTAACGCACCCGTCGCCGTCAACATCGACGGAGCTGATCATTCGTCGGCAGTCCTTGAGGCTACACTTCTCACCGAGGTCCTTGAGTACCGAGTGCAACTCACCCGCCGAGATTTTCCCGTTCTTGTCCTTGTCGTACAAATCAAATGCATCCTTCAACTCCTTATTGTCGCCACTGCCACAGTAGAATGCCTTAAACTCGTTAATATCAATGGAACCATCGCCGTCTGTGTCTAATTCCGACATTGTGCGCTTCAATTCCTCCTCTCCAGTTTTCGAGCCGAGCGCCTTCACAATTTCTCCGAGTTCTGACAACGAGATTTTGTGATCTCCATTGATATCGAATTTCTCGAATACCTTTTCAACTTCTTCTGCTTCGGTTAACAAGATCGCTGCGTTTTTCTTCTCCATTTTTAGAGAGAAATACAATGAACAACAGATACTTTTTCCATTTGCAGGGGTTGCCAGTGGGTGTATTTATGGTGACGGGTTACGCGGTTTCATACGCGCAGTATCACGTGACTCCAATTGGGAGGGTTAATCCGGAAGTTCACTTTTTTGGTTAAAGAGCAAAGATCCACTGGATTGCGTCCACGCAAATTTTCTATACATCTGTCTTGACTCTCGACTCTGCTTGATCCAATATCATTATTCCACGTCTGAGCCTTATTTTCTAAAAAATTATTTTTCTTCAAATTTATTTTCAATCATATATTCTTCTAATAAAATAATTTTGCACATAAACTTAAAATTTTTTCCTACTTTTTAATCACATAATCATCAAAAAGTCACTATGACAAATTCTATTTTCTCAAAAATTGGACTTAAACATAGACTATATTGTTTCTAAATATGTATAGTAACCAACCACTGTTCGATTTAAATTAAAATCAGGGTTTTTTTAAAAAAAATTTATTAAGAATTGATAAAATGAGTGGTTGAAAAGTTAAAAAAAAAAAATTATATATCACATTAAATGTGAGTAAGAATGAATTAGATGATGCTAACATGAGACCAGTGTTATTGCTCTAAGAAAAAAAAAACTTCATCAGGATCTTTCAAGTAATGAAGCGGTCAATGTTGTTGAGTAGTCAAGTTAAGACCATATCAAAACAATGACTTCAAAGTTGAGCAACGATAACGTCCGTATGTTTCTTCAATGACCCATCAACAAAGCCAAGCTTGTTCTCGACATGAGGACGTTCGCATAGAATGACTCATTGTAGAGGAATCCGTTGGACTGCCGCTAGCATTACCATGTTAAGAATGATATTCTCATTGTTCTCTATAATAAATAATAATTGTATAGTAAAACATAATGTATTGTACAAAGTAATACAATAAGAAAAAATATTCTACATACGGTAATGTTTTATATATGATAGCAAGATCAATAAAGGAAAATCTTCTATATATGACAACCAGAGTCATTTTATGCGATAACCTATTATCGGAGACATCACGTTGTTACAAAGGTCAAACGTTGGCTAAATTAATTCCGTTCAAATTGACCTCTAAAAGATTTTAAACCAATAGGGGATGGGCACGTTTAAACGGCAAGTACTGGAGGAGCAGAGGAATGTTTCTCATATGTTTTTCAAAAAAAGTTTGATAAGTGGGGTGGAGTCGAAGAAAGGATTAAGGATCACACGCTTTTGGCAGTTTAATGATGGAGACTAGTACCTGTCAAGGCGTGAATCAGTTAATATAAACTGTTCGCTTTATCCTTTGCGTGCCATGCGGATCCCACTTTATTCACCAATCTAATTACCACAATAAATTCATGATTTTTTTTTTCCATTAAATATACATATGTGGTGTTTGACCTAGAAATGGTATTGTAATTACTCACAAATTTTATCAACTCGATTAGGAAACAAATAAAAAAAAAATCACGTCTACTAATAATATTTATTAAATTTTTTAAAGATTTTGTTCCAACTAGGAAAATAATATGATGAAAGTTATTTTCATATGACTTAATTGGTAGTATTTACTTACACTTTTCATGTCACGCATCAATTCTATGGTGAAATCTACGGAAGAAAATAAATATTGTAGAGTATTTTATGAAAATTTGTTAAGGGATTGTGTGACCCAGATTAAAATCTGATTTTAATTTAAATCAAAGTCAGACAATCAATATCAACCACAACTTTCATGATCACACATCTTTTCAATCATATATTTCAAAAACTTCTATCACAATCCACTAAAAATCTGATTTTAATCCACGCCAAACAATCTCTAACCACCTTTCTTTCAATTTAAATATTTTGTGCAAAATAATCATATCCTTCCATTTTGGTGTAGTCCCTCTCAGATCAAGCAAATGTTATAGAAAACAATCCCGCCGTTCATTTTCTTCATTGAAGTCTTGTAAATTACAAATTTAATTTCCTTTTTTAATAACTAAAAAGTAAAATAAAATTGTAACCGAAGCTTTAAATATTTATGGGATCTACAATTTTTATCAACTTTTTAATCATACATATCATTTTTTTTTTTTTAATCAAATCTACTAAATTCTTATCAAAATCTTTATCTAACAACATTTTACACATTTTTGTGTTGTATTGATACCTATTGTTGTAATGTATTTCTATTAAATGGACTACCATTGACATTTTGGTCATTGAGCCCATAATGGGATGTACCATTTTTTTTAATAAACACATGGAGGCCCCTACTCTTATCCCATTTAATATAGAATTGGCCCATTGAGTTCTATATATACATGTGACATTTTGCCTCTTGATTTTCGGGAGGATATCGGTTTCTAAAGTTAAAGGGGTAGAGAGTAGTTCTCTCTATCGAAAAGCTCTTCATCTTTTGCAGCCTAAACGGTCAAATGGAAAGTCAACCACAAGCTATTGGAGGTATGATTTTTTTTTTATATTGTTGAATACATGCTATGAAATTGAGAGAGGATTACTAGATTCCTTTAATTCAACAATTGATATCAAAGCCTTCCTCTCATTTTTATAACCGTGTCATTCTATTATTTTTTTATTTTACAATTTATACCCATTTAATCGTTTAATTTTTCATTGGGTATTGTTTAAGCTTTAAGCATGGGTTAGGGCTTATGGTATTGGTTAATGGTTGACTGATATCTTATATAGCAAAATTGCTTTCCCGTTATGTGTTTATGAATTTTGTGATTTTGCTCCATATTTGTTAATTAAATAAAAGAAATGGATATCTCTTTTGAGTAGAATAAATATTTTGTTCATGTGGATTATATCACTTTGTTGTAATATCGATGGTTTGGAATGGCTATGTACTCACCTCTCGTGGGACAAGGCATGACAAACTATCGGAATTGTTATATTGTTCATACTTCCGCTTAATGGCATTATACTAAGATCCATACGGATAGTGAATTGCCCTATCAGCAAATCATTATTTGTTAGGATGCTTAGGACGACATAGACCATAATTAAGCGATTGACGCTTGGTGGCCTAACTCTATCCTCTCGATATTGGGTCATCTTAAGCTCTTGTATTTAATTATTTTGTTTTTGTCATGCGTAAGAGCATTTTATGTGTCATGGTCTCTAGCATAGTGCGTAAGAGTTTATTTTAAATAAAACTCTAGTATGGACATAAATTTGCCCATTGGATACATTTATATGAGCACATTTATCATTCTACATGTTTGATAGGTTTTTTATTGTATTCTCCTCAGCTTATGGCAATGCAGCTATGTCTCTCTCTTTGTCTGCTATCAAAAGTCTAACATGAACCAATTATGAGGATTGGCATGAGTCTCTCACCATTAATTTGGCTATAATGAATTTAGATTTGGCTTTGAGGGTTGATGCACCTACCAAACCCATTAGTGAAAGTACTGCAGCTAAAAATACTCTTTATGAGCAATGGGTGCATTCTAATAGGACTTGTCTTATGACCATGAAGTATACTATTGACGAGTCTATCAGGCAGAGCATATCTGATACAGATAATGCCAAAGAGTATCTTGAGGCCGTTGGAAATAAATTTACTAAGTCTGTTAAGGCAGAAAAGGGAACTTTGATGAAACTTCTTACTACCACAACCTATGATGGGGTTAGTGGAGTCAGAGAGCACATTATGAAGCTTACTCCCTTCTTTAACAAGTTGAAAGGAATGAAAGTAGAGTTAGCAGATAGTTTTCTTGTATGGCAAGTACTTGAATCATTACCACCTTAGTTTGATGCACTCAAGACTACTTATAATGCTCAGAAAGAAGTGTGGAATTTGAGTAAAATGACCGCTATTGTAACTCAAGAAGAAGAGGTGATGAAAAAGGTCAAGTCTCATGCTGCTTTCATGGTAACTGCTGATAAAGGAAAGAATAGATTTTTCAAAAGTAATAGTAACAGCTCCAGTAAGGTGAAGAAATTTGGGAGACCTTCTCAGCAGGCTACTGTGGGTGTTCCAAATAAGCATAAGAAATCAAGGGCAAATGTAACTTATGTCATATTTTTTTGCACAAGAAAGTTGACTATAAGAAGTTTAAGGCTTGGTTATACAAGAAAGGTACACATTCACTACTAGTGTGTTTTGAGTCTAATCTAGTTGATGTGCCTTCTGATACTTGGTGGCTAGATACTAGTGCAACTATTCACACTACAAATTCTTTGCAGGAATTAAAGAACCGCAGAAGCCTAATTGATACAAAGTCAGTAGTAAATATGGACAATGGATTGAAGGTTAAAGTTGAACATATTGGAACAGTCAGACTTATTTTGGCTTTTAAGCATGTTTTGAATTTGTTTGATACTGCTTTGATACCTTCTATTAGGAGAAATATTATCTCTGTTTGGATAAATGTGGATATAGTTTTCATTCTGGAAATGGACATGCTACAATCTTTTATAATTCTGTTCTGGTTGGTACTGCTACATTATATGATGGTTTGTATAGAATTAATTTGTTTCCTGCTTTAGATTCTGCTTCTTCTAGTATATTTGTTGTGAATGCTATTGTTGGTTCTAAACGTACTAGATCCAATGAAAACTCTTCAATGTTGTGGTATAAAAGATTGGGTCATATTTCTAAAGAAATAATGAAAAGGTTGACTAACGATGGTATATTGGGTGATTTGGATTTTTCTAATTTTGAAACTTGTGTTGCTTGTATTAAAGAGAAACTTCCAGCAAAAATTAGAGTTGGACAAAACTCCTGAACCGAACCGAACCCGAACTGAACCAAACTGAGTGGTTCTTCATAAGTTAAATATCCGAACGGGTACCCGAATTGAGAACCAATGGATTTAGGTCGATTCTCGGTTCTAGACCAAGAACCGAATAAGACCCAAATCTAAATAATTTTTTTATTTTTATATTAAATTAACTAAATTATTTTAATTTTTTAAAACAAATTAGCAAATTAATCCAGTCAAATTAATTTTTTGTAACTTTGTTAGTCCAACATTTGAACCTTATTATCCTTAAATTTATTTTGTTTGTTAGCCCAACTCCTAAAGCATCAAGCTGCCCAATAATTCGTCTTTGGCTCTTTATAATTTTAAAAATTTATAATATATTTATTTACTAGCTGGCAACAGGCGACAACCAACATAGTTCTCTTCTCTCTTAGACAGTCAAACTCCTCCATTCTATTTTTCTTTGAATCTTTTCTTTCTCGGTGATTTCCTGTTTTTCTTTGGCGAGCTTTGGATTTTCCATTTCAACTCAATGGATCATAGATTTTCCATTTACTGATCGTAAGCTTCCTCATGATCTGATTTTCTTTCTTTCTTTCTTTCTTTCTTTTTTGAGAAAAAATAAAATTTTAAGCCATTCAAAATTACAAATAGCATTATTGATAGTTTTTAGACTTAAAATGTCCTATCTGTTGCTTTTAGTTGGGTTAGATTTTGATTTGGCTTCCCTTTATGGAATTGCAGAAGACTTATTTTGATGGTCCGTCAATGGAGTCGCTGAATGCATTTAATTATAAGTTACATGGACTAGCTACAATTTAAAAGTTGTATGCGAATTTCTTTGTATTTCTTGATTTTAAAAACTTGTTTTTGTCAACCGTCGGTGATTTTTCTTCATACTAATTGATTTTTTTGGAACAATTACTCAAATATTAAATAATATTTTTATTTTGCATTAGAGAATTTGTTGGGAATTTACTTAATCATGCATAGTGGAAAATAAATTACTTTAGAGTGTTGATTGATGGATTTTGTAAAGTATTCTTGGTATCTTTTTACTTAATAGGAGTTTGATAAATTATTGTCAATTGATAC
>CAIGRH010198796.1:0-20041 GCA_903798295.1 Fraxinus nigra
GTCTCGTCTTCCAAAGCATCACCTGTTAAATCACCCCTGCATAGCCCTGAAGCAACTAAATCATCTGCTAAGGCATCTTCATTGAGGTCTCCAGAGGCAAATCTTCATCATCCTCAGGCAGGGCAGGCGCTTCCAATTAACACCATGCTCCAACAGCTTTGAGTTCTTCTTCAGTTGGATGCCGCCTCGACTTCTTCTTCTTCTACTTCACCAATCACCAGTTCAGACGGTTCACTCCTTCTGCCAATAATCAATCTTTTGCGATGCCGCTTCTACTGCCCTCCGATGGTGTCGACGGAAGGAAGGCGGCGCTTTATCAATGGCTCAAAGAGACGATAGTGAGAGGCTGATGAATGGTCGTGCACTGCCTTCGTCCGTTCGCAACACTAATTAAAACCATGCACTGCCTTCGTCCATTTGTGGTCTGTAGTTAATTGGGAGATTTTGGATTTTTATTTTAGTTTAGGAAGTAATTAATACTGAGTTTATTTGATGTTTAATTAACTTAGGGTATAAATCAAATTGGGTTACTTTTTGGAGTATTAGACCTAATTTCCCCTATTTAACTTATGAAGAACCGCTCGATTCGGTTCGGAACTTTTGTACACCCCTAATATTTAGGCTAACAGTATGTGAACATTTCTGCCCTTGGAAAATAAATTTAAAATCAAATTCTTTTGAGACTATACATGTTTCTGGAAAATAAATTTAAAATGAATTTTTTTTTTCCTCTTTCCGAGACTACGCATGTTTCATGTTTGATAGCGTTGAGACAATTCCGTGTCGGATGAAAGTGTTGTTTGATAGGCGGACAAGCTATGCACTTATCTCATTATACAGCTTCTTATGGATAAGGCATAAATACTTTGTTTTATTTCCTATCTTCTTATTCCAAACTTATACAGCTTCTTATAGATAAGGCATAAATACTTTATTTTATTTCCTATCCTCTTATTTGTTTGGATATCGATATTGCTGGGACTGAGTCAAATAATTTGTACTGTTTTTGCTAGTTATCCATAAGAATATCTATGTTCCAAAACTTTTATTTCCTTAAATTTCACGATGCATCTTCATTTGTCATTCACTAAACAAACATATGATCATTAGTACGTTAATTTTTACTAATTTTGTTATATATGTGTCTATGAGAAATTGGTCAAAGTAGGGGTGATGACGTCAACCTAGTCATCTTCGAGTCGACGTAACTAATCAAGCTGAAAACAGGTGGAACCGAGGTATTTTTGGGTAAGAGGTGAAACTACATTCGTTGATTAATGACTTTTATTAGGGATGTTATTGTAGGTCAACTCACGATTAGAAATTCAATATCAACAAGAAAGAACAATCTGAATTTTATTTCCTTAAGCTCTTTTATAGCTGAACATTACATTCAACTATACATTCTAGGTTTGAACAAAATTCTCGAACCGAATTGAAATGTTCTTCTTAAGTTAAATATCTGAACGAATATCTAAATCGAGAACTAATGTGTTTGGTTTGATTCTCGGTCCTAAACCAATAATCAACAAATCGAATAAAAATCGAATCTCCTTAATTTTTTTTAAGTTATTTTAAATAAGCCAAATTATTTTAATTTTTTCTATGTGAATTTACTAACTAATTAATTTAACTCAAACCCAAAATATTATTTTACTATTTCTAATATCAATCAAGTCCAACTTAATCAAATTGACCCCAATTTTACCTAAATCTCGTATTCTACCATAGTGTCGTTTTTGTCGTTCTATTATTGTAAAATCGCTATCCTCTTCTTCTTGTAAATTTAACAATCAAATCTATGAAAAATTCAACAAAGATAAGCGTAAAAGATATTACGAGATTGAGTTACATTATTTTGTAAGAGCTATGATTAAACATATCATAATTGAATTAATGTAATGCTATTGTTAATATGAAAATAAAAATAATTATTGTACGGAACTCGAGATCATAATAGAATCAAATCGAACTGAAACCCGAATGGTTCCATAATTAAATTTGGAACTGACGGCTCCACTTACTAAATACTCGAAATTAGAACCGAATTGAATCGGATCATGTCCAACCCTAATACATTCTTTAACTACTAACAACTATAACTAACTACCATCCACCTTTGTAACTAACTACTAACTGTGGTAACAGCTTCAATCACTTAACCTTTTTTTTCTTCCCTTTTTGCTTCACCCATTGATATTGCCATCTCAGCTATCCATAATTTCTTCCTGTAATTATCTGTTTCCTGAATATGTAGCAGCTCCTCAATAGAATCAATGTCTTCAGCCACACTCAATGCATAAGCTACCAAATCTGCTTTCCCATACTTCTGTGGAGTTCTAATCCATCTGCGAGGTCTATTCTTAGCTATAGAATACTGTAGTGCTGGTGGTGTATTCAAAGTAGGCAGGATATTACTGTCTGTCAAACCTGAACATGACTGATTTGTAGTAGATGTTATGTAACCTTCGAACGTTTCTTTCAACCAATTTCCAACTCGATCTGAGTTGAATAATTATTCTCATAAGTTTTATCAGAATCCTCAAGATGTGAACCATGAACTATAACAAGTTCATCAAATACGATATTCCTACTAACAACGACATTTCTAGTCTCAGGATACCACGACTTCTACCAATTCACACGTGATTTATACCCAAGAAAGATGCAATTTCTAGACCTAGGCTCCAACTTCACATTATCCATATGAACATAAGTCGGACAACCAAAAATTTTCAAATCAGAATAGCAAGAAGATTTACCAAACCATACATCTTCTGGTGTCTTTTTATCAATGGCAACTGAGTTTGAGCGATTAATTAGAAAACAAGATGTAGTAATAGCTTCAGCCCAAAAAGACTTAGGCAACCCAGAATTTGAAAGCATATAGCGAACCTTTTCCATCAAGGTTCTGTTCATCAGTTCTGCCACATCATTCTGTTGAGCAATTCTAGGCACTATCAAGTGTCTTAAGATGTTTTCATCCCCGCAGAGGTTATTGAATTCATCCGAACAAAACTCCAATTCATTATTAGTGCATGGACACTTCCCTTGCTTTCCGGTCAGCTTTTCTACCAATGTTTTTCACTCCTTGAAAGTCCCAACACATCACTCTTCTACTTTAAGAAGAATACCCAAACTTTCCTAGAGAAGTCATCAATTACTGTCAACAAGTAATAATAACTTCATTTAGATGGTACCCTGGCTAGTCCCCAAATATTTGAATGGATATATTCAAGTGTCCCTTCGTCTTGTGTCTTCATTCAGTAAATCTAACTCTCTCATATTTCTCAAATACACAATGCTCACAAAACTTTATTTTGCTGGTCTTTTGCCCATCAAGAAATCCTCTTCTACTCAACTCCACCATCCCATAATCACTTATATGCCCGAGCCGCATATGCCAAAGTTTTGCAACTTCATCATCTGTCAAAGAAGAAGTAAAAACTGCTGCATCCCCAATCACTGTGGAACCGTGCAAATTGTACAGATGTGTAGAGTTTTTATGCCCATTCATCACAACAAAAGCACCCGGCTCACTTTCAAAACTCCACCTTCACCAATCTATATGTAGCCCTTTGAGTCAAAGTGCACTCAAAGATATGAGATTCCGCTTTAGTTCTGGAACATGTCTTACATCTGTAAGTGTTCTGATGGCCCCATCGAATATTTTTATTCTGACTGTGCCACTCCGACTATTTTACAAAGTACGTTGTTTCCCATAATCATAGCACCTCTCGAAACTCCTTCTTATGCAGAAAATCACTCCACATTCGGACACATATGAAAAGTACAAGTTAAGTTTAGAACTCATTCTTCACAAAGTTTAGAATCCCGTCGAAAATCACAAGTTCTCCACTACTTTGCTCATCTTCCACAATATTAGCCTCCGTTGTATTAACATGTTGATTTCATTTATCAGTAGCACCAGCAACTTTATTTCTGTTTTTAAGCATATCAATAAACTCTAATATGCCTATTCTTCTTACACTAGGGACATGTCTTCTCAGCATGTCTAGACTTCGATCTGCCCTTCATATTCCTGCCAAGATTCCTATCTTGATTTCTCCCGCGCACAATCAAGCCTTCAGCATGATTTTCAGATCCTCCAGTAAGATGCCTCATCTTCTCCTTAGAATGTAAAGCATCATAGACCTCTTCCACGATGAGAGTATCCCGACTATAAAGAATAATATCTCTAAAAGTCACATATGATGGCAGCATGGAATACAACAGCATCAACGCCAAGCCCTCATCGTCATACTTAACTTCCAATGTCTTCAAATCAGCTACGATTTCTTTGAACATAGTTAAGTAATCATCCAATGATGCACCTTCAGACATTCGGTGAGAATACAAGCGTTGTTTCAAGCGTAACTTGTTGGTCAAGCTCTTTGTTATGCAAAGTTGCTCCAACTTCAACCACAACGCAGTAACACTTTTCTCTTTAAGTATATCCTAAAGAATTTGAATCGAGAGATGTAGATGAATTTTAGATTGGGCTTTCCGATCCCTACGCCGTTTTTCATCCTGCGTCTAAGTAGCAAGCATCCTATCAAGGTCAAGCAAAGCTTTCTCCAAATCCATCTGCGCCAATATCGCTCGCATCTCCACTTGTCATAATGTAAATCTCATGTTTCTATCTAACAACGGAATGTCATATTTCATTGTCGTCATGCGGAACAATCACCATCGCTTTCTGATACTTGTTATGAAACAGATCGCAAGATAATGTCAATAATGAAATAATGAAGAAGAAAATAAGAATACAAGAACTTACGTGAAAACTCATGGGTATAGAGGACAATAATCCACTATAATAAATAGTTTTGTGTTTACAATATCAAAATTTCAATAATCTCAATTGAAATCTAAACTCTCAATCTCTCAATATGTTGTTAAATGTATAGAGAATATAATGAGAATGTTACAATGTGGAAATATATATAAACTCTCTTATTGGAGTCCAAGACGAAGAAGTCCCCAAAAATGAAAAAATCGCGAACATCATGTTACGGTGGGCGTAGAGCCATGTGCTGGCGCCCAAGCGCCAGGTCCCTGCCTCCTTCCTACTTCAATTCCTGGCGCCTAGACGACGCTATGGTAGCACCTAGGTGCTAGGTTTCGGATTAACATTTCAAAACATGTTTTTTGTCATTCAAGAGTCATTTTTCAAGCAAAACTCCTAATTATTATTGAAATTTGATCTCCACAACTAAAGATTCTACAAATCCAAGTACCTTAAACTTCCTCCAATCAAACAAATCCCAAATCAAATAGAATCTAATCAACCAAATACCAAATCACATGAAATTTGACTCACGCCACAACACATTTTATAAAGCAAATCTTATTAAACCTTTTACTCATTAGAATAACATTGTATTTTAGTTATAAGATGCATGTGTACTTATATAAAGGTACAAGACAAGCATACTATTTTGGTATATAGCACAAAAGGGAACAGACATTTATTTTCTATTAAGATGAGAGTACATTGAACGCATCCGTGATAAATGTGACCTCATTCTCTGCCAATGCTAATGACCTCACTATTCCGAAGTATTAATTAATAGTAACATTATCTATCTAGACGGATAATTATCGTCAATCTAGACGACATTCAAGTAGCATTCATTGATATGCCATCTTATACTCTGTTTGGATACGAATTTATAAATTCAATCAAAACAAATATTAATTTCAACGATACATTCATAAATATTACTCACTCCTTCCCATAAAGATAAACACATCTTTTTTCACACAGATTAAGAAAATTTAGTTAACATAGTTGAAATAATAAATTTTGCTATCATTTTCCTAATATACTTCCACATTAATGCAATCAATATTCAAAATAATTTGGGTCATGAAATTCACTATTATTCCTCTTTATAAAAAAATTTATAAATTTGCAAAATGAGTAAATAATATTACTTTTTCCCTTGTAATAAATAATAATTATACTTTATCATGTCCTTGTTTAATCATCATTTCTTAAAATTTGCTTTTTTTTTCAAACTCATTTTTAATTACACATTTCATAAGACTCATCACTTTTATCGACTTTTTAACTACATATTTCAACAACTTTTTATCAAAATCTAATTTTTATCCACGCCAAAGAATGACTACTTGTATAACATGGTGAATGACATGAACATTAAAGAGGAAAATTTTAACACTTGTGCTACATGTATTATATAATGATTTACAAACATGATGTGGTAAGATATGATTCAATTAGACTTCCTTCCCACCAAACAAAAAAAATAAATAAATAAAAAATCTCCACTTCTTTGGACGCATAATCCATATGTAAACTATTATATAATTTCTTATATACAAGTAGTAGTAGTTCTGAAACTGATAACAAAATTTGTCAATTGTTTGATCAATTTCTTTTTAAATCAAACTGGACAGACAAATTTTCATGAATAATGTTATTTATTATTATGATGATGAAAGATCGATGATGTGACAAACTATTTGGAACAACGTGATTGAACAATTCAATTTTTATAACCTCACTCAATTTTCATTCTATTTAAGTTTTCTCTTTCCTTTGTCTGATTTTCTTATTTAATTAATTAATTTAATTAGAATAGAAATATCACTGTAAGCCAAATTGAAAATATTGGGGTTTACTGACTTGATAAATTTTTAACTTTTTTTAATATAAAATTTAACCGGCCATTGTAGAAAGAAAAGCACATTGAAACGAGCATGAATTTCAATAATCAAGAGAACCACCGTATAACTAAGACGTGCTCGCAGAAGTTGAGATTCCTTTTACAAAGAATACAATTGACAATTCAAGTAACAAACAAATTTTGACAAAAAATAACAAAAAGTCATCCATAGAACTCCAAATACCAATCATCTTCAAGAGTAAAAACATGGGTCAACTAATTTC
Source organism: Fraxinus nigra (assembly GCA_903798295.1). Lineage (NCBI taxonomy): Eukaryota > Viridiplantae > Streptophyta > Magnoliopsida > Lamiales > Oleaceae > Fraxinus > Fraxinus nigra. Next base: position 6,920 of record CAIGRH010198796.1, read on the forward strand.
AACACGAGAATAAAAAGTTCTCAAGTTGGGTATTATGGTAAAAACCAAATGCAAGAAATACTTCACAAGCCAATCTTAATCTGCAGCACATATTGATACATCTAAGTTACATTTCTAGCTGCTTAACCTGTAATCCTTAATGATTGGGCAAAGCAAAATTATAAAGGAAAGAACATAAAAATGAAATACCATGGGAAAGAGGTTCGCCTTTCGATCTTGGATGGGGACTGTTCATTGCACTCCAAAAAAGCAATAGCCATATCCCATCAGCCTTCTTGTGCAGCAGCAGCGCTCAATCTCTGCCAAGTCAGTTCTCGTTGTTCTTCCAACTTTCTCGCCTTTGCTTCCCTTTCTGTATACTGCCTTTGGCATTCCTCGAACAACTCCACATCCATCTCGAAAAACATTTTTCGAACGTTAACAGTGAGACCATGTACTGCCTGATTCCAATGGGACTGGATATTCTTTTCTAAAGCCTCGAAGATAATTGGCAAAATGACTTTCCGGTTCTGGGCAATCAAGCTTACTACATGTTCATTATTCCACAGAAAGAGTGCTCGTTCCGCAACCTGAAACATTACTTTGCCTCAGAAAATACTATGAAACTCACGCAATTGCCTCAACTAAAATAATTGATAAACAACTTTAGAACAAATAGTTTTCTTCTCTAGTAAGTAATAACAGACGTGAAAATGCACAAAGCTAAAAAGAAAAATAAAACCTAGGATCCAGACCCAAAACAAGTATGACTTATTAAAACAATAACCCCTAATAATCAAACCAAATTTGTAGTTGGCTCCATGAAACTTGAACCTATCATTTCAAAGAAATGAAATATCAATTTCCACCCAATAACCAATTGAAAATATATACAATAGCAGTTATATTGTTCTCTTATTACAATATATACTAGCATTCCACAGCAGACAACTTTTTCTCATTAAAAATCACCTGCCACAGAAAGCACAACAACATAGCCAACGACCAACAGGTTAATCCAATCAGTTAATCAATGATCCACGAGTATGATGATATTCCAGTGGACATTATGTGTTTGTTACACAACCCCTTGGAGGAAGGGCAAAACAAGGGGGACAACAAGTATAAGAGTTGGACAGAACCATTTACTTTAGTGCAGCCTACAAGCAAAGCTACAAAAACAGCACAATGGCCAACACACACACACACAGACAGAGATGGCAGCTAACTGATTGTGAAATTTTAAGTACTGATTCTGCATGTTCCCAATCTTAGATTCATTCAAGCACAATGTCATACTCTTATGTTCATCTAAATAAGAGATCAACTGAGGGAAACATAAATATGAAGTTTTTTATCTTTAATTTATGTGGCAATTTATATTCCAAAGAACTTCAAATGACCACATCTTAAGATAAAAAATATACTTGAGAGCTTACTTCCTGTAGAATAGAAGCTTGACACTAATTATCTAACAATAAGAGGAGATTTCACAAAGAAGGTAATACTAATAATGTGACATGTAGATCCTAAATTTCAAAATGCGGCACTCATTTTTCAGTCAGCTCATGGAAGCTTGTCCAATTTTCTCGGATAAAAAGTAGTGCAATTTTGTAATACTTTTAGGCTTTTCCATTATACAAGCCAAAAGTTTCATGGAAGAACAGAAGGCAACAGCGTATGATGAAATTATGACCAAGTTGATTCAATGTATTTAACAAAATTAGTAATGATGGGTGAGTGTACTCGGATGATGAGGAGAGTTCTTCTAGGTGGAAAGTAATCCAAAAGCAATCAAGCTACCTCCAACAAAGATTGAGATAAGTCACAAGTGACACAGAGTAGTTGTATAGATGATAGACGCTAATAAACAAGAACTGGAATTGTAGAAGAAGCAGAAGGGGGTGGAGAGAGAGAGAGAGAGAGAGAGAGAGAGAGAGTGTTTTGTTTGTGAATAGTTCCACACAAATTGTTGCTATCTCATTTTGTTGTATTGGTTACAGTTTTTGTAAGGAATAAATTCCACGTTGAATAAATATGAAAATATAAAACACGATATAAGGGTTTGGGCCACCTTTTAACAAGATTGACTTTTTAAGATGAACTCAAAGTAGTCCATTAAACACAAACGAGTAATTCAATCCGATTAAAACTCAAATGAACACACAGATTTCAAGATTGGTCTGCTCAAACGAGCTACCATCTTGTAGGAGTATGTTAAGGGAAAAATCTTACGTTGAATAAATATGAAACATTAACCAACATATAAATGCTTAGCCTACTCATCTTAACAAAGCTGACATTTTAAGATGGATTCCTAAATCTTGAAAAGTTTCAACATCTACATAATCCTGAGGGGTTACTCAATTGGTCAGGTCTTGGGTTTGCTCCCCAATGGTAACCAGTTCGAGTCCCCTCGGGGCCACTGAGGTGAGTATCCGACCGTAAATTTTAGGGCCCCGTGGAATTAGTCGAGGTGCGTACAAGTTGGCCTGGACATTCACAATTATTAAAAAAAAAAACGTCTACATATGATCACATGTCTACACATATATGGACAATTGAATATGAGGTTCTGTTTAGTATGGAATACGTAAGCGGCCTTTTTTATTGAACCAAATGGTTCTAACGCTTGAGTTCATTGTTACATGAAATGGTAGACAAAATAATATTTTGATTTTGGAAGCCAAGACTTTTATTTGAAATTATATGTAAATGAAAGAATTAAGTCAATTAGCATGCAAATGTCGAGAGAAATTAGAGGGAGAAAAATCTTTGTTTATTCAATAATCGAGTGTGTAAATCTTTGTTAAAATATAATGTTTTAACTAATCTTAGAAACAACTAAAGAAATAACATAAAATATTACAAAAATTTATACGATAAACCCTTTTCTTAAAATAAGAATCTAAACTTGGAAAGTCTTAAAAAATATATCTACTATGATCTCCATTATATATGTTCCACCATGTAACAAAGGAATTGGGTGTATCTATTTTCAATATAGAAGAGGTTTCCATATTCTTCTCGTATCAAATCTGACAAAAATATACAAACAACACCTCACTAATTTAATGAGTATTTTGCAATTGCTCGTGCATGCAAATTCCAAGCAAATATTGGCATTATGACGCATATGCATGAAATAGGACAAAAGACCCCCCTTCCTTTCATAATTTGGAATGGGATGCTTATTTATAATCCTGCAAACCATAGATTTATGTTGCAAATATATAACTAATAGGTTCCAAATACATGTACTAGTTTTATTTTTTTCTCGACAACACCCACTTGTTATTGGAGAACACCTTCTAGTGCAGAAGGATTCTAACTTGTAGTTTAGTGGTAGGCTTTCCACAGGAAACACCTTCAATTAGTATTAATTAAGCAATAAAGGAAGTTTCAAAAAACCACATTGATGAATCTACAAGTTGAAAAAGACCAAGATGAGAATCAAAGATCATTTCTGGCCCAGGATCAGCGACCAGCTACAAGGTTCTTCAGCACTACATTTTTCTACTGCCCAGGATCAAGCTAAGCATGATAACTAATTTATCAATAACCATTAAATAAATTGTAAGTGTACAAGCACAAGAGGAAAAGGCTAATGATGAAGGGTATTAAAACAAAAAAGTCACAGTTTCTTAATGTGAGTCAATTAGAGTGAAAAAAGATGTTGAATGTCAACTCTGCATTACTTTGACCGGCAAACCTTTAGTTGACAAGTCACCAAAATCACATCTAAAGTAGTGGGTGAAAATAAATAATGAGGTCCATGTTTCTCTCCTCATCAAAAAAGGATCAGGGTTATAACTTATTACCAACCTCAAGAAATTGAACTACAAAAGATAATTTGAGGAAAAAAAACATAGTATATTTAATGGGACCAAGCTTACAACATTCCTTTAGGATAACTTTTGTAGCCAAAACTAAAAGGGAGACATACGATCACATCCAAAATTCTAATGTCCATCTTCCAGAAATGGTGAATAGAAGTGCTAGTTATGAAAAAAGCTGTATAAAAGCACTGAGATTATTTTGGCATTCTCACTAAAGATCAAATCTGATGATATATCCAAAAGGTGGCAGAAATTGAGAAAAAAAACAGAAGACCAAAATGGACTATAATTAAAAATTTAAAATTTTCCATCACTAAGGCAGAGTCAACATTGCACAAACATGGGAAGTGCATCATATTTAGGCTCCAATCCTTACAAATGAACCAACATCATGCCAAAGGTTCATGCGCCAACATCATTATTCAATAAAGTGTGAGATACAGATCGAAAAGCATGTCTAGTTTGACAAATCAATACATAAAGTAAAAGCTTGAGTAAATGTAGTATATTGAGTAAATAAAAAGAGAGTACAACAATGCCAGCCACACAAACAACAGAAGCAAGAAAAGATACCATCACTATCACCACCGAAAGAATAACAATTAAAACAACGATGCATCCAGATCACAAATATTTTTACCATCCAAACAGTATTCATTATTTCATGCAAAGAAAATCAGCAGCATTAATCAAGCACATTAAAATGTAACACTAACAAGATTCATACAAAATTTGCAGAACAAGTAATATAAATCAAGAAGTAAATGTGCATAGAAACTGATAGGTCTAAAAGGAACCAAGTGATTGCGTTGCACCTGAAAGTGAGAGCTGTTGAGGCAACGAGCAATCTGTCTGAAAAGAGGGACCATGCAACGCTGGAACTCAGCAGCCTGGGTTGCCTCCAAAACTTCCTCGAGTTCCCCAAGAAAAAGAACTTCCTTTTGGCAATTGGTGACTGGCCAGTACTTCAACAAACCCCTTATAACAGTATCTGCCAATTTGTAGTCTTTTTCCACAAACTGCGTAATGCAGTACGATAACTGCTGATGGTAAATTGCTACCGTTTTGGGCTTGTGGAGTGGTATCAAAGCCCGGACAAGAAACAATTTGTGCTCCTCCTTCATTGGCAGTGCAAATCCATTAATTATACTTCCAAGAATCTCCAAAAGTTCTCCAATTCCACTGTGCCTCTCCGTCTCATATATAAACCGATAGAAAATATTATTTATTGCCTTCCTAATAAATGGCCTATGCACCATGAACTTTCCATATATTCTATGCAGTATTGTCTTCAAATACTCCCTCTCTCTCATATCCTCAGAATCAAACAAATCAAGCAACTTCAGCACAAAAGAATGATCAATATATCGCTTTGCAATCTTGGTATCTGTATCAGATGAAACCACATACCGCAACAGCAATTCATAAACCAACTGTAAATGGGGCCAAGAAGGGTCGAGGTAAGACTCTTCCTCTTCCGGGTCTAGATTTTCCGAGCCTGTGTTTTCATGAGAGGCCGGAGGCAAGCATCGGAAAATATTCAAGGATATCATTCGTATCATTTCCTCTTGATTGCTTTCAGAAATTTTACCCGACCCGGATTGAATAAACTCTACAAGCTCCACAAGGGTTTGTCTTTTAATCTCCTTTTCTCTCACCATCTTAAGGGTATCCAAGAAATCAAATTGAAAGTAGCAGATTTGGAGTTTCCGCAAGAATAAACTCTGCCGCTCGGTAACTGGGACATCCCGGAACATAGGTAGATTCTCAATGGTTCCGGGAAGAGGAACCATTCCGGCCGTGGCAGGAAGTTGCTGCAATTGGGATAAAACAGGCGGCGCACCACCACGGGAAGCATGGTTAACAACAACAGTGGAGGTAGAGACAGGACCGGAACTCCGTCCAGTCGGAGCATATGCATAATCAACAGTGGCTCCATCCGATTTGGGCACCTTACGGTGGCCTCTCTTCATGATTTTATTGAACATCTTCCCCCTCTATAACAATTAAAACCCTAACCCTAAACACCAAACATGCATATATATATATATATATATATATATATATATAACTATTTGATGTGTATAGAAATCTAAATCATGATAAAAAGAAACCGGAAAGGGAGATCAAAAGAAATCAAAAGGTAATTGTGTAATAAATAAAATGGATCTAAACCTGTAATATTCAGGGAGAGGGGGAATATAGCAGGGATAAGGAGAACGGGAAGTGATTATAGATCACCGGCGACTGAAATAATCCGGCGATGAAACCGGCGAGGGTGAAGTATAGATATTGAGAAATACATATGCATAAATATTCTGGGGCAGAGAGAGAGAGAGAGAGACGAAATTAGGGATTTTTTACTAAGGAGGAGCGGAGGGTGGGGTGTACAGTACAATCCTTTTGACATTTTGCGGAATTTGTTCCTAATTTTTTTTGTCATAATTTTATTTTATTTTTAATTTTTTTTTCGAGCCAAGAGTCAACTCAATAAAAATCAACGTGTTGGTTATGTCATTTAATTGAAGTTTATTATCCTTTTCACTTTACGTTTCTTGAAAATAAAAGCAAATTGTTAAAGGTCTTATTTGGTATTGATTAAAAGATTTAAATTTAAATTAATATTAATCACATCTTTTATGGATCTAATATCTTTTCAACCATATATTTCAAAAACTTCTATTACAATCTACTAAAAATCTAATTTTAATTCTCACCAAACACCCTCAAAATATGTGTTGTACTTGAGACGTCTCTTTAAGTCCTTATTTGATATAGATTAAAGGTTTTAATCTGAGTCAGTCAACAATTAATTTTAACCACATATTTAGGGTGCGTTTGAACCACATTAGTTTGGAAGAATGTATTCTAGAATAGTAGATTGATAAAGAATGTGTGGTTGAAAAAGAAGGAAAAATTATTGATGTGATGAAAAATATTATTTTATTGAAGAATGTGGTTGAAAATGAGTAGAAAAATAAGAATAAAATTTTTAATGTGGCTCAAACAAGGACTTAGTGTTTCTCACAACTTTTCGATCACATATTTTATTAGTTTTTATCAAAATTTACTTAAAAACTAATTTTAGGCCATATTTGTTTCTAATTAGAATCAGTTTTTAGTATAATTTAAAGTCAAACAATCAATATTAACCACAACTTTCATGGGTCTCACATGCCACAACTTTTCAATCACACATTTCAAAAACTTATATNGATTGATGAAAAATGTGTGGTTGAAAAAGAAGGAGAAATTATTGATGTGATGAAAAATATTATTTTATTGAAGAATGTGGTTGAAAATGAGTAGAAAAATAAGAATAAAATTTTTAATGTGGCTCAAACAAGGACTTAGTGTTTCTCACAACTTTTCGATCACATATTTTATTAGTTTTTATCAAAATTTACTTAAAAACTAATTTTAGGCCATATTTGTTTCTAATTAGAATCAGTTTTTAGTATAATTTAAAGTCAAACAATCAATATTAACCACAACTTTCATGGGTCTCACATGCCACAACTTTTCAATCACACATTTCAAAAACTTATATCATAATCTACTAAAAATCTAATTTTAATTCCCACCAAACATGGGCTAAATATACTTATGAGTTTTGATAAAAATAATGAGCCAGTAATTCTAAGAAAATTGTATTAATATTTTTATTATTTTTAAGTGAATTTTAGGAGTATTTTTTGTTTTGTATTTTCAAAATGAATAAAAGACATTCATTGGATGGATTTTCATTCTTCTTCTTTAATTTCGATTACGAATTACAAAATTCACCCGTGCAAACGATAAAGAAAATTGATACATGTCACTATTCTTCATCTGCATACCTACATCTTCATGCCAGTGGTTCATTGGCAATGGTGGTACTAGTCGGGGCAACGGTTTCAACTGCCTTAACCTCCTCGAACTTTCTGTATATATCTCCCTTGTAAAATTTTCTTGTTCTAAACACCAGAATTAATGAAACAACGCACCCAAAAATTGTAGCAACTGTAATAATAATAAAAGATAGTCTATAACACTCTCCTCCTGAACATGTTAAATCTTGTCCTTCTTCCCTTGTAAGCCCCTTGGCTTCCATTTGCCTCAGTGCCTCTTTATCGTAGAGTTTTCCAGCTACTTTCACATTAAGAATATATGCCCCAACTGGGCTCGCAACAGCTCCAAATTGGAACAGTGTGGAGTAGTATTTGAGGCCAAATAGTTCTGATATTATCGCGAAAAGTAATGGCCATTGCGCACCAAAGCAGAACCCGATGATCACAGAGGCGATATAAATAGAATTTGGAATGGAAAAGGCAATTAGAAGATGGCCAACACACGAGAAGAGCAGGACGAGTGTAAGCATTAAGGGTCGAGGGAATTTGTACTTTGTCAAGAAGATTTCAGAGACGAAGCCAGATGTAACACGTCCAAGATAATTCCATATGCTCACTAGTGACACGAACGTTGTAATGCTTCTAGTAGGGTAGCCTAAAGATTTTCCGATTTGGCCTAAATTGTCTATTGCTGTTAATGTCCCTCCTATGCCACACGATGTTGCTATGAACAGGATTAACATGTCTATGCTGAAAAGCGCTTGAAGTATGGTATGGTCCTCACCTTGGTCCGGTGGATTGAATATGTCTTTCGTGCAAGAGACTGGCTTCTGAGGATTTACTCGAGCCCGAGAAGGTGATGATATAGGCTGCAATTCTGCTGGTAATGGTGTTGATTCAGTTCTAGGAGGATTTTCAATCACTGTTTTGAATTGTTTTTGGCTCTTCCATGCATAGAATTCTTGTTTGATGACTATGGCGAGTGGAGCAAAGACAAGAATAAGCACAAAAACAGCACTTCCAACATACTCAATCCTAGTAAAAGGAAGTTTGTTTTGAATAACAATAATGATCATAAGAAAACCAGCAAGGCCAAGTGACACATACAGTATGCTATAGAAAACATTAACCTCATTCTTGAGTCGAGCATTCTTGATGAGTCGAATTGTTGGTAGAAACACGATTGAGACAGCAGCCGGAAGCCAGGCTATCAGCAAAATAAGGGACTCGGTATCATTTCCATGAAGAGCATGGTATAACTGCGTCATAATAGCCCCACTTAAACCAACGAAACCTTTCAAAAGGCCTAAAACAATTCCTCGACTCTCGGGGAAATTCTTAACGCACGTAATCAGAGAGCCCGTGTTTGCAAAAGCCTGCGAATCAGCTCCTATCCATATGTACAAGCACATTTGCCATACACGGGGTTTTGCAGTCCGGTCAGTGACAGCTAACCATATCATGAAGTAACCGAAGAAGTTCATAACTGCACCTATGGCCAGAACCACCCAAGGAGGAGTAATTTCATTGATAAGCCCGGATATGATTCCGAGGTTGCCTCCCAAGTCCTTGAAGAAGCTCACTAGGTTAAGCGTCGTCTGATCATAGCCTAACGAAGACTTAACGTCGTTGGAGTATACACCAAATAAGTATGTTGCACCATTTACACACATTATTAGGATTGAAGCAAAGATTGTGAACCATCGACTAGAGAGCACGTGGAAACCAAAGCCTGCTGTCCCCCTCCAGGAACTACCACTAGCACTAAGAATAGCCATTGCCAAATTTATAGTTGCCTCAGATCTTTCAGCGCATCCAGCAATGAAGTCAACAAAGTGACGAAAAAGATTTAGGTAGGCAACCCGACTTTCTAGTGACACGAATGAATCAACTTAGATTTGATCTGCCATAATAGAATAGCAATTCTATCTCAAACCCATATAGCTTGATCCATTCATCACATAGGCATGTAACACTTAAATAAAGAACTTTCACAGTATATTCCCAGATATAACATATAGGTGTTTATTTATTTCATATATCATATAATTTTCTGAAAATTCAGCCAATATTGAGATTTAATTAAAATGTATATGGCCCCAAATTCCCAATTTCTAAATTAATATAAATAGGTTTGGAATATTAGCCTGTATCCTTGTGTATGTGAGTAAAATAACCTTAAATTGCTTATAAGCAGTATTTATCTAATAATTGGACTGTTTCACTTAAATTCTAGTGTTTAACATCATTCTGTGGTTGCCTTTCAAGCATAAAGATTCCACAAACCGGGAAGAAAACATATAGATACGTTCTAATGTGTATCTTTCCAGATCAATAGTATAGTCCTAAAGTTTTAATCCATAACATAATTATTTATCGGTTCAATGTGGGTTCTTAATAACTCAATCGCTACACCAATTTCGACTTTCCCCGAGGGGTTAAATATTACCTTAGTGAAATTTAATAATGTCACTTTATTCGAAATTTTCTTAGAAGGTTTTTCTTCTAGCCCTCACTGTATATTAAGTTTTCATGAATGTTACAAATTTTGGTCATCATTACAAGTATTTAAGAAGCTATAATCCTGTCTTATGAAATGTTCTTTCCATTTTATGAACTTTTTCAAATCCAATCGTCAACAAATGTCTATTTTATGGTTTAATATTGTATTGTTAAACAATTCTACACCAGTTCCTGAATTGTACTCGTACAGGCAGGATCCGTGCAGATTCTACAAGTTTCGAGTACGCAAGTGTTGTTTCAATCTTTGTGTGGATCTATACAGGACACTACGCAAAGCATAAAGAAGGAAAAATTATAAATTCTGTTTAGATGTCTGGTTCCTGGGAAGGAAAAGAAAAAAAGACGTCTATTAGGCAGATTTACGGTCACAAGCGTCATTTTAATAGATAATAGAAACGAAGCATTTTGGGCAATCCCTTAGAAGCCTGGTACAAGGCACAGAATTCTGAGAAAAAGACAGTATGCAAAGAAGCTGCTTTGCTAAATGTAAATTTTCACCCCAGTATGACACTACACGAACTAAGCACAACTAGGTCTTGGAGTAAGAAAGTACATATCATTGGTCGAACTTAAGTTAGCTTACATTGATTTAAACAATCTGTGAACATCCATCTTTTTATGCTTAGGGCATTCCATCAATTGATTTTTTTAAGTTCAAAGAGAACGTACATAATATTTTACTTAGATGTTCATAACAAGGAAAACTCCACTTCAATCTTGCTTGACATCATCCACTCCTACAGACTTTTGTGAAGGATCTGGGGCGATACCATTCTGTTCTCCTGTAACCTGTTGATACACAATTGTAGCACAATAACCATTTGGAAGAGTCGGTGAAACTAAAAAGTAAGATGTAATAAAAATTAGTAACAGGAATTACTAGCAGAAAGGAAACACCGATACTGAAGAATGTGAGCTGAAGAAGAACGTGTACTAAAATCACTTGACTGATTAATCTAAGAATCTAAGCCAATCACAGTTTCCAGCAACTTGCAACAACGATTCACAGAGCAGCACAGATAATAATCAACAATCATTTTACGTTGCAGTTAGAAATGGCCTGGATCCAGGATGTGTGCATTTTCAAATTAAAACTTCCAAATACATGTAATTGGAATTTGTTGTCTGTAATCCATATTCTAAATGACAGTTCTACATGGACTTTCAGTATATATTGAATTCTCAATATACATCTATATTCAAATAAAAATAGTATAGAAATACCATTCATTACCAGGAAAAATAAAAGAGAGAATGAAGGGAAGGTGCAGAAGCTATATAAAACATATTAAGGCATAGAATTTAGGTATTAAATTTGAGAAGAAAACTCCACAATGAAAAAAGAAAAATGACAGAGAGAGAAGCACAGATCATGACTGATAAAATAAATTCACAAGTTCATAACTGTAGACCGTGGATTCTAAAGCTTAATTCTAAGAAAACTCATAAATGATTTCTAGCAAGCTGTCACTACCAAACAGGATAGTCAATTTCAAAGCCCATAAGTTTATAATCCATGAAAGCATACAGCAGCATAACCAAGAAGGTACAAAATTGTCCACTTCACCATCACAATTTTAGAACTAGCCGTCATAGGATAACCACAATTCCACATCATACCTCTCAAAGGTTTACTCTATACTGAGCATTTCCAAAAGAAAAGTCCTGTCACGTTGGGCATAATATTTGACTATTACCTCTTATCTAGTAAAACAAAATAATACATCTAACCCTCAATTGGAGGATAACTTACAGACACAACTGCAGCATGTCTGTATAGACTTTCCACATTTATATTTAAAGCTTGTTTGAACCCCATTTTATTGTAAGAATGCATTTTAGAATGGAAAATTGATGAAAATGTGTGATTAAAAAATAAAGAAAAATTTTGGGTTTGAGAGTAATATTATTTTATCGAAGAATGTGTGGTTGCAAAGAATAGAGAGAAATTTGTATTTTGAAAATAATGGGGATCAAACAAGGGCTTAGTATATCCACGTTGGTTACAAATTAAAGTTTTAGCTTTTAAACAAAAAAGGGAGATACTAAGTATGATTACCAAATTATGCTGCTCATTTTCGATTAAAGTGGACATTGGCAGTAAGCCTTATGAATCTTCCTTAATATTGTCTTATTTGGTTCTTAAGAAAATATATTTTATCTCAACATAAATCTGATGACTCTTCTTTCCACTGTCAAGGACTCAGCTATCTTTAAATTCAACCAGCCAAAACACTATCTATTGTTAAAGATAAAATGGAACAGCAACTTTTATTCCCAATCACATGCTCCAGTAACAGCCCTTCCATATTTTTTTTCTTTAAAATATCTTACATTTTTCTACTTTAATTTTCTGAAAAAACCCTAAACATATTCAACTCCAGTTTGCATTTTTAAGTGATATTTTGTCATACTAACATGCTCTCGGCAACAAAAACTTCGAATTAATTGATCCTCTGAAATGCCATTTGCTTAAGCTTTAGAAAAACAGGCACACCTTGGGAAGAGGGTGAGAGAACAAGTGAGTAGCATGATAACCAAGTGTGGAGGGCATTAAAAAGAACCTGGATAACTCAATGTCAACAGCCACGAAAGCACAGAAAAAGTGGGAGACGGAAGGGAGGGGAACAGAAGGTACCATTCACAGAGGCAAATAGGAACCTGAGTACAAGTTTGGCAAAGCTTATAATTGCTTATAAATTGATCAACTCTAGTTTTATCTACATTATTTAGGACCCACCACTTTTACCCATTATTATCCACACATTTCGTGGATCCACTGCTTATAAGCACTTATAAGCAATACCAAACAAGCACTAAGTTGCAGTTGGAAAGTGAAGAGTTTTCCACACCAAAAGGAAACCTTGATAACTTTGGTAGGTAACTGATGGTAGGTACTGTAACGATCCCGGTCCCACTTAACGGGCTATCCCGATCGTTAGATCGACGAC
>CAIGRH010198797.1:0-12675 GCA_903798295.1 Fraxinus nigra
TATATCACATGCATAGTTTATGTTATCTATCAGTGCCTGATCTGATGTCGATGGCCTTGCAATGCACCAAACTCTCTGTATATTCATAATAAAGTTTGTCAATTATTTCAAGAAATTGTTTCTCTTTAACGAGACTTTGCTTTTTCTATTATATTTTGCCTCTAACTTACCTGTCCAGGTGCTTGTCCATTTACAGGCCTCAAATTTCCACCTGAAAAAACAAATATATTCAGTTAAGTCGTCTCGAAGGCTAGTAACACTTTCTAACGGTTTAGCTTTTTCGACCCAAGAAAAATGAAAATTTGAAGAAATATACCTGAAATGACAAACAAGAAGAGAAGAAAGGAGCCAAGAATTGGAAATGAGTTACCCATGGACGCAAAATTTTGTGATGAACATGAAAGATTCAAGATATGCGTTGAAAAATTATTCATCTAATCTAAAAAATAATAACTACACTTAATGAGGATTGCTTACAGCAGCCAGGAACAGCACAAATGTCATCTTCTTCATCACTTTATTGCTCCAACTTTCACTCAACCCAGTTCATCTTATTCATTATAATCCCAAAATTCCCACATCGTTTCAGCCTCCAAAATTCTTTAATACCAATACGTAAAGATGACAATGGAAAACAGACTCAGGATAAAGAAGTTGAAACCACATTAATAATGGCAGACTCAGGATAAAGCATTGTTGATCACTAGAAGCCTATTAGCCTAAATAAGTTGAGGTTTGGCAACCTCAACAGGCAACCTCAACATTAAAAGTTATAACTAAATCTGTCACAGAGAAATTAATTCCTATTATCTAAGAAGTAGTAAGAACTTAGAGCTTAGGACCTGAACTAGAATTATTAAACTAAGTATAAACAAGATAGAGAGAGTTCAGGGACAAGAAGGTAGAGCAGCCCAAAATGGAGGCATCATGGGATTATAGTCTTCCATGTTCAGGACATAGTTGCATTCTGCAATCTGGTGACGAATACTCGTCCTTCCTCGAGGCTTGTCGGAGCTTGGAATCGACGTGCTTTTCGACTGTCTCATCGCTGGAAACTTCTGTGTAACCGGTGGAGGCTTGCTTTTTTGTCAATTGCTCCTTGAGTATTGCCCTCAATGCCAAAACCTTGCGATTGAAACAAAAACAAATTCACAAGTTAGAAACGGAGCTGGAAAGATGAAAAAAAGGTTAAAAGACCAAGTCTTTTGCGTGACTATAGGTTTAGAGAGAATTGAAATTGCTATGCAACTGCACTAACCTCTTCTTGGAGTTTTTGTTTCTCTCTGGACACAGCATTGTACTCCTGCTTAAGCGCATCGTACAATCTCTCAAGCTGCTTCGCCTTCCACGTAGCTCTCTTCTTTGGGAACCAAACCGCAATTTGGCACAGCTGCAGCCCAAGATCCTTGGCCAGCTTCATCTTCCTATCTGGGTCCAGCTTAATCTCTTCTTGAAAACTGTTTTCCAATGACTCCAACTGGTCATTGGTTAATCACAGCAATCTGATCATTGGTTGGCATTAAAATCAATAATCTAAAATTCTTCCACAATACATCACTCATATTGCACAAGAATTTAAAATCACAGCAATCACTTCTCTGGTCAATCCACGCAAATCAAAATTTTTTACCCACTACAACATCTCAAATTCATGAACGCCATCAAGAACAAATAAGCTGATTAAATAGATAATAAGAGGAAAAAAAAAAAGAAATCAGATGCAAATATCAGATCTATATAGCAAGATCCCGAAACAAACCATAAAAAATGAGATCCATACACAAAATTAAACGTGTTTACACTACTAAATGTGTGGCCCTGAACCTGTCTTCAGTTGGAGGCACGATGCCGTACTGCTCTGGCTGTGACTGTTGCATTGGTGCAGCCTTTGGTGGTTGCTGATAGTAGTACCTAGCCACCACCTCCGATTGTTGTGTGGCATCCACTGCTGGCGTCAGTACTGAGGAGGCTGAGTGATGGGTGATGGAATCATAGAGCTGGATGGCTGCACCGTTTTCGGAACCCTAGGTTTCGTGAGAGGTTGAAAGTGGAAAAGGAGATAATGGGAGAGAAGAGAGATTTTAAATACCTGACTTTTTTTTTTCTTTACGTCGGAGATTTTTGTAAATTTTGTGAACTTTGAAATAATTTTTATGAATGGGTAAGAATTAATGAAAGGATCTTTTGGCAACATTTTTTTAGAAAATTGTTGCTGTAAAAATCTATCGCAATGTTTATAGAGTGTTGCGGAAGATTTTACCTTTAGCAACGTTTATCAAATGTTGCGAAATATAAGACTTTTCGCAACGTTTGATAAACGTCGCTAAACGTTACTTTTAGCAACGCTTGATAAGCATTGCGAAAAGTTTTACCTTTCGCAAAGTTTGATAAACATTGCAAAAGTAAAACTTTCTGCAACACTCAATAAACATTGCGAAATGTTAGCATTTTTGCAACGTTTGATAAATGTTGTTAAATGTGGCCTTTGGCAACATTTCATAGACATTGCCAAATGTAAAACCTTCCGCAACACTTAATAAATGTTGCTAAATGTGTCTACCACAACATTTTTCTAAAAAACGTTGCTAAAACTCATTTTGAAAAAGTATAATACTTTTAATAGTTCTTGAATAGAATTTATTTCTAATTGCGCTTTCATGAAGAAACGTGATTTACAATTCCATTAATATTTCTAAAGAATATTATGTAGATTTAAAAAAAAGACTTTATATTATTCCAAGATTCCAGCGAAATATTATTCGTCGTAGAAGGATATGATATTACAATTTCAATATTGATTCATTGCTCTTGAAGAGTCAATGATTATTTTATTGTACACATAGTGATTATGTTTTTATTCTGTATGAATATCTATTTGCATTAATGAATTATGAATCAAGTCAATTCACGTTAACGAAAAAAGGGAAAAAAATTATGCTAATATAACTACTTTTTCAGTGGAATTTGCATTAATAAATTCAAGGAAATATTTAAAGTGTGTTTCATCTTTTCTCCTAGTTAATTATCTATTTTTCTTTTTGCCCTTCGTTCGATTAATTATCTTGTTCATGTTCTTTTTAATATGATTATAGTTTATGAATTTAGTACTTGTATACCTATCAATTATAAAATATTGTTGCTCTTGAAGTAGCACATTATTATTGATATTCTAGTCAGAGTTTACTTGCCGAGCATAATGAAGTAAAATCTAACATAACTTACATTTTTGCTCATGAAAAGTAAATCTTTACATAAGTTATATTTTAAATAATAATACGTTATTTTTCTTGAAGACATTAAAATTTTAATATTTCAAAAGAATCTTGAAGAAGCAATATTAAATATAACGTACTCCCAAAGTAGCACACATTTCGAAAAATATATCATTTTGAATGCGTTATCCCTAAAGGAAACATATAACTCTTGGCATATGGATATTGATTCTTATATAATTATATCATGGTTAATCATATTTTCGAGAATCAATTATGTTTTCCATTTGATTGAATAGTTATTCAAATGTATTAAACTAGAAGTTCAATTATTGAATGTATTATTGTTTGGCATCACGAGTTAGATCATTACTAAATCAATAATGATACAAAATTAAAAATTCAAATAGACATTTAATTAAGAACCAGAAGATTCTTCAATCCTTAGAATTCCTATATGATGTTTGTTTTTGAAAATTAGTCATTGATCGCCACTATCTAATATAGGGATTGAAATTCCTATATTTCTGAAAATTGATTAGGGTGATAATGAGGTCCCATCATCCTCTGCATTGACCATATAGATATTATTTGTATATAATATATTTGATACATCTACTAAATAATTGCATAGGATATTATTTGGCTTATGTTCATAGTCTAATTTCTTCACCTAATTATTTGATAGTGCAATATATGTACAATTAATACACCACATTGCAATGAGATGAAAAGTAAAAAATGCTGAGAATAAATTCGAAGCTTGAACCCTTTATCTCAAATGAGTTATACATTATAATGTAGTTTATTGATTGTCAATTTGATTGGACAATTTTCTCAGCATTAATGGGAGAAATTAACAATCTGGAAATAATGAATCTAAATTTTCGTAAAAGATAATTTGAACAAGCAGTTTGAAAG
This sequence comes from Fraxinus nigra, assembly GCA_903798295.1. Lineage (NCBI taxonomy): Eukaryota > Viridiplantae > Streptophyta > Magnoliopsida > Lamiales > Oleaceae > Fraxinus > Fraxinus nigra. The sequence goes on from CAIGRH010198797.1 coordinate 4,134, forward strand.
ATAATTCATTTAGATAAATTTACGGACCAAAGAAATCAACAACATGTCATACACCGACTTTAAATGCTCCATCTCGAATAAACGTCATGGGGGACAATTAATTAATATTATATTTTATAAATTTATAACATGTCTGAAGCGGTGATAGTGGTGGTGTGGTGGTATGTAGGTTCAATGGTGGTGATGATGGTGGTGAAAAAGTGGGGGGAGAGGAAGGATTGGAGGTGATGGGGAGCATGTAATCAATAGAGAGAATGTGTCGGAGGGAATAAATGCTTGGTTAGATTTTCTTGAGATACTTGATTTAAAAAATACATTTTTTTTGAAACTTGATTTAAGAAATACTTTGTGAAATACTTGTTTTTGAATTTTGAAACATAAATACATGATTGTGCCTAATTTTCTCTATTTCTTAATCATTTGATTTGTTATTACTAAAGGCAGGGGCAAAGCCACGAATAATTTCCACTGCGGGCACAATTTTGTCAAGGCTCGAGTTTGAGTTTTCGGCCTTGAACTTTGCTCTTTGGTAATAGATCCTTGAAACTAATGGCACATAACTTACCTTCAAAGTGCCAAATGTGACTCAAAATTGGCATGATTTTTCTCACCAGAAGATATCTTCCATGGAAAATTCGACAACAAATAATGCTACTATACTACTCCTCAAGATCCTTCATGGGTAGATGAATTTCTCGACTTCTCATCCACCCGGTGCCGTGGCAATCGGAGGTCTATTAGTGAGTCAACTGCTTTTCTTGAAGCACCAATTGTGCAAGAATGCAGAAGATCATCTATATCTTCTGGTTCTTGGAATGATATTGAAATTGAGAGGTTTGGTGATCAGCTCATGTATATGTTCACTGATTATGTTGTGATGGGGTCCACTTTATCATATTCGAGTCCTTTGTCGCCGTCTGATCATAACATTATTAATGGTAGAAACAATGTCCACCTTATCAACAGCTGCACCAGCCAAAGAGCGAACCTGATGAAGTGTATAGTTCATGCAAATTTGAGGAACAAAATGCTCAACATGCAACTACAGACAACTCAAATGATAAAATTTCTGATCCAAAAAGGATCAAGAGGTAATCATTCGCATAAACTTCTTATGGCATGTTGATATGATGAACTCGATAATATTTGACCGGATTTTATATCATTTAATACAACATCAAGAATTTGACGTGCAAATATAGAAAATTCGGATTAATTATCATTGGTGTGTGATCACATATCAGAATCTTGGCTTATCGGCAATCTGCGCAAAGATCCCCGATGGAGGAAATTACAGTACATATCAGAACTAGAACGTGTGTAAACTCACTTCAAGTAAGTTAACTAATTGTACTACATGAAATTTTCAGAAAATTGTATAATTATTCTTTTTAATTAAGCTCTCATAATTAAATAAACTTTCATCGTTGGTTTGATGTAAAGGCTGAAGTTTCAGTATTACCCCCAAGAGCTGCTTTTCTGGACCACCAACTCTTGGCGTTAAATGTGGATAACAGTGTTCTCAAGCAAACATTAGCACCTTTGGGTCAAGATAAACTCTTCAAAGATGGTAAGAATTTATGCTGTGCTGTATAGCCCAATACTCAAAAAAATAAATAAATCTGGGTTGGGAGGTGCCTGCACTGGCGTGTATGGGGCTCCGCCCCCGACTAAAGGAACTTGATTCTATGGTAGGCCCTAAAAAAAAAAACCTAAACTGTGTACAATGCTATTATTAATGTCACTAATATTGTATTTTTACTTTTTGATTATGTGATGTTGGTCGTAGTTTCTCGCACACATGTCATGAGTTTATTGAATATTAAATGTTTGCCAAATCTCATGTTTATATTACCATATTTGATGTGAGATTTTAACTTCGGATGTTACAATCTAATCCTATTGAAGAGGATTTTAATTTAGGGATAAACGATAAGGAAAGGAAAAAACTCAAATTCCTTGCGATCTGATCAACAGTAGAAAAAGGTACTTTTCTATTAATGTGGAATTGATTCTTCAACTTTTTAAAATAAGGTTTCAATTTCCAACCTATTTAATGCTATGCGATTGAGTTCATTAAATATATTAAATACAAAACGAGAGGAAAAAATGAATATTTATAGAAAAAAAAAGTAATATGAAGGATTAAACATAAAGTCTGTTGTCGAAGTGCAAAAATATCTTGTTTTTGAAAATTTAAAAATATGCCGTCGAAGTGCAACATGCTTGTTAAAATAAATAATTATTTTCTTAATCAATAGAGTTTTGCATGGATAATGCTTAATTTTTTATTACATTATTTACCAAAAAAATTCCCCTATAAATAAGATACTTTAAGATATTATTAAAAACGTAAAAAAACGTATGAAAATACTAAGTTCGACCCAAACTACACCTAAAGAGGGTGAATAGGTGATTACGCAGAATTAAAATTACTTAACAATTAAATAGCAACAAGTCACTATTAATTATTTTCTAGATGGTTAATAATGCAATTCATATTTTCCTATGCTGAATTACTACAATTATAAAAGCAATAAATAACACATAATTGATCATGGAGAAACCCCAACTTGGTAAAAATTTCGAGCACTTTGCCCGTCAATAATCCACTATAACGATTTATAACTTACAGTCTACCAGATTAGACGATGACACATACTATCTGACCTCCTTATTGTAATTTCAAACAGCTTTCCTGAATTTTGTGCTCTTGCACCAACTCCCAGCTGCAAATTCCAAAGCTCTCTTCTGCAACAATTCCCAACTTCGTAAAATTGTCTATTTCACGTGGATTTACGAAGAAATCCGCATTCTTCAAGGACTGGAATTCCAGTCACATTCTCTTGATCTTCAGAAACTCTGACAAATATGAAGGCAATGCAAATTGGAAAGTATATTCGAGGTGTAATCGAAATTAAAATCAATTACAATAATATTTTCCATTATTAAATTTTACTCATTTTTGGTAAATTTATTTTGTAAAAGGAAGATCATAATTTTCCTTAATAGACCTGCTTTCCTTATTAGTCATGTTTTATGCTTATATAAAGAGGTCCATTGGTTTTAATAAGACACATGTGAATATTGAATAAAATCTACAATCTTTTTGCCTGTCGATCGCCTTGATGAGCTTCCTCCTACGCGGGATATTCAACATGCTATCGATCTTGTCCCTGGTTCCCAGTTGCCAAACTGTCCCCATTATAGAACGAACTTGGGTGAGCAAGTTGAACTCAATAAGCAAACTGATGCTTTACTCGCTAAATGTTTTATTTGCCCTAGTGCAGTGCCCATTTTGCTCACCCTTAAAACGAATTGCTCATGGCACGCGTGTGTTGATAGTCGCGCTATCAACAAAATTAGAGTTAAGTACAGATTTCCTATTCTACGACTTGAGGATATGTTGGATGCACTGGTTGGATCTTTGTGGTTCTCTAAAATTGATCCACAGACTGGTTATCATCAAATACGGATTAGGCTAGTGGATAAATGTAAAACAACATTTAAGACTCAAGATGGTTTATATGAGTGGTTGGTTGTACCTTTTGGGTTGTCTAATGCACCTAGCACTTTTATGCGGGTCATGACCCATGTCTTGCGACCTTTTATTATGAAGTTCCTCGTAGTCTATTTTGATGAGATTTTAATTTACAGTCGGTCATAAAAGGCCCACTTAGATCACCTTCGACAAGTCTTCCTCGCTCTTCGTTCTAAAAAATGTTCCTTCCTCCAACCTCAGGTCATCTTCTTAGGGTTCATTTCTGCCAGGGTATTTCTGCTGATCCAGCTAAAATCTCTGTTATTCGTAATTGGCTCGAACCTTCCATGTTAACCGCTCTCCATAGTTTTCATGGGCTAGCATCATTCTATAAGAGATTCCTTAAAGGTTTTAGCTCTATCACTGCTCCCACTGAGTGCATGAAAAAGGATAAATTTTGTTGGACCGCTTCGGCCCATAGAGCCTTTTTAGTTTTCAAGCAAAAGTTGATTGATGCTCCTATTTTATGACACCCAGATCTTTCTAAGGTTTTTGAGGTTGCTCGTGATGTTTACGGTGTGGATATAGGGGGTGTTTTGAGTCAGGATGGTCACCCCGTTACTTACTTTAGCGAAAAGTTAAACCAGGCATGGCAGAAGTATTCTACCTATGATCAGGAATTTTATGCCATTGTCCAATCTCTCAGTCACTGGCAATATTACTTATTGCCTCAAGAGTTTGTCCTATATTCCGACCATCGGCTCTCCGCTACCTTAACTCATAACGTCATTTAAGTGAACGACATGTTAAGTGGGTTGAATTCCTTCATGAGTATACTTTTGTTCTCCATCATCGGGTGGGGGTTGAAAACAAAGCGACCGACGCTCTTAGTCGTATCACTTCGGTACTCCATTCCATGAGCACTACTATGGTAGGATTTGAACATTTGAAGGACGATTATCCTAGTTGTCCTAACTTTGGCATTATCTTTCAAGACCTTTCACACAATCATTTTCGCAACTTGCTTAAAAATGGTTATCTCTTCAAGGGTACCAAGTTCTGTATTCTTGGTACCTCACTTCATGATTTCCTAGTCTGGGAACTACATGTCGAGGGTCCCGCTGGTCGTTTCGGTCGAGATAAAACTATAGCCTTAGCTAAGGATCATTTTATTGGTCGTCCTTTAAGAAAAACGTTGCTCGCATTATCTATCAGTGTTGTACATGTCAATTGGGTAAGGCATAATGTCAAAATATTGGGATGTATACTCATCTTCATGTTCTTCATACTTCTTGGTGTGACCTTAGTATGGACTTCATTCTCGATTTACCTAAAACAGCTCGAGGTAATGACTCCATTTTTGTGGTGGTTGATAGGTTCTCTAAGATGGCCCGCTTCATTCCATGTTCCAAATCTTTTGATGCGTCTTATATCGCTAAGTTGTTTTTCAAAGAGGTTGTTCGTCTCCATAGGCTTCCGGTCACTATTGTGTCTGATCATGATGTTAAGTTCGTTAGTTACTTCTGGAAGACACTTTGGAAACTATTTGGGACAACACTTAAGTTCTCTTCTGCATTTCACCTCCCAAATCGATGGTCAGAATGAAGTTGTGAACCATAGTTTGGGTAATCTACTTTGTTGTTTGGTTGAGGATAAACCTAGGAATTGGGATCTCGTGTTACCCATTGTCGGGTTTGCTTACAATAATTCTATTAATAGATCTACCGATCATAGCCTCTTCAAGGTCGTTTAAGGTTTCTCTTCACATCAGCCGCTTGATCTACTCCCTTTACCCACTGATTTTCGCCCTGCTACCTCCACCCAAGCTTTTGCTGATAATGTTTGTAACTTGCATGATGAGATTAAACGTAAAATTTCTATAAGCAATGATCATTATAAATTATCAGCTGATTCCCACCATAGGCATAAAGAGTTTAATGTGGGCGATTATGTCATGGTCCGACTTGTACCTAAACGATTCCCTAAACATGCTGCTAAGAAACTTTGTGCTAGATCGGTAGGTCATTTCCGCACAATTAAATGGCTTGGAACTAACGCTTATCTACTTGAGTTGCCAGAGCACTTAAATATTAGTCATGTTTTCAATGTAGTAGATTTATATCATTATCGTGGCACTTTCGAGCCTCCGATTTTGTCGTCTAATATTTCTGCAGGACAGTCTTCTCGGCCATCTCCTCGAGCTCATGTTACCACATTTTCTCTGCAGGTTATTATTGATGAGGTACTTGATGATTAGTATGTTGCTTCACAGGATGGTGGGTTTCGTAGGTTTCAGGTGCATTGGAAGGGTCGTTCGCCATGCTACTTGGATTAATGAAAATGAGTTCCATCAACTGGACGCCATGCTTTTGTATGCCTATTTGGATTATACCTCGCCAGAGTCGAGTTCTTTTCAATCGGGTAGGAATGATGCGATTTGGAAAGTATATTCGAGGTGTAATCGAAATTAACATCAATTACAATAATATTTCCCATTATTGAATTTTACTCATTTTTGGTAAATTGATTTTGTAAAATGAAGATCATAATTTTCCTTAATAGTCATGCTTTCCTTATTAGTCATATTTTTGGCCTATATAAAGAGGTACATTAGTTGTAATAAGACACATGTGAATATTGAATAAAATCTACAATCTTTCCTGACTTTTGTCTTCCTATCTTCTTATTCTTCTTTATTGTTCTTGTTCAGCATCACCATGAAACACTCATTCTCCCGGGTCGGAAGAAGGGGTTCTTGTGCAAGGGCGAGGGCACGATTGAGACATTCAGAGGCTATATAACCTCGAGCATGACAAATATGAAATACAATTTGAGATGTAGGACCTCGAGAGGTAGTAGGAAAAGCAGGTGGACCTTTAGAGATTTCACGAGGAATGATAGTGTAGGATGATCAACATATGAGCGAGTCGGGTCAACGTAGGCCCACCAGTAGGAGTACCGACCAAAAGGGGTTGAAAGGTAAGGGCCAGGTAAGGCGGGAGGACCATGATGTGAAAAGAAAGAACACGAGTATCACTCGTGCTCTAGGGCCTTATGAAAAACATCTTCCAACGAGTCAAAATTGAGTACAGGGACTTGATGTTTGAGGTAAGACCTTAGACCGTTAAGAAATCAAGCGATAGTGACATCCTTGGGTTTAGCAAGGTTGGAGCGATACATTAACTCGTCAAAAATAGGATTTGTAGTCCGACACAGTCGAAGAGTTTTGCCTATGATTAAGAAGACATTCTAAGAGTTGAGAATGACGATAAGACGGAATGTATTTTTCAATGAGTTTTAATTTCATCTCATTCCATAATGTAATAGGCTAACCTAAACGGTCTAAGGAATGTGTCACCATCTGCCAAAAGCATTTAGCAGATTTGACAAGTTTCATTTTGCCAAAACGAATGCGCTGGTAATTAAGCATCTGGTACCAATCTAAGTACTCTTCGATGGCATCGAGCCAGTCAAGAAATTATTCCAAGTCAAGGCGACCATCAAATTCAAGGGCGTCTACCTTAACTTTCCTAGTGACATCATCAATGTTGTCTCGATGGTGGTCATAACGCGGAGCAGGAGGATCAGGACGAGGCACATGAATGACAATTGGGTCATAAAGGTCAGAATAGAGGATGTTGTCTAGGACCAAGATTGAGTGGATTAGGTAGTATGTTGTCATGAGTGCATAGAAGTGATTCGTGAATGTTTTGACCAACGATGGAGGAATCAGATAAATCATCCATATGACGTTTACTCGGGTGTCAAGATGATTGCCCGATTTGATTTGTTAGGTGTAGGAGAAGGGTTTTAAGCTCAGTGAGATCCGATTTCAATAACGACATATCAGATGAGAGATTTGTGACTTATTGTGACAGGGCATCATGAGATTGGTTAAGGTCTTTAAGATTCATGATATTATGATGAGTTTAAAAAATGTGTGAAGAGGTATATTCAAAACGAATGTGAAATGTTGTTTTTTGTTTTATTTTTTGTTGATTTTTTTAAAACCACCTAGACTATATTTATTTGAATGGAACTAAAACAAACTACTGAGAAGCCACAACTCAAATAAAAGTAAAGTTTTCAAAAGCAAACTTAAACCTTACCAATAATAGGAAACGAACCAGTGGAGGTGGCGTCTGAAAATCTAGCAGTGAACTTTTGATAGACAACAACCAACAATAGCAGCTATGAGGGAAATTCCTAGCAGTGGTACAGTTGAACAAAGAGTGACAGCGAGTGGCAGCGATTAATTCCAAAATATGCGTATAAGTAGTGACGGTGACACAGAGAACTAAAGGAAGTGGAGGTACTGAAGAACGTGGTATAGTGGCGGTCTGAAGGCAATTGGACTTGGTTATGCCGCTGTCGGGTTTGATACCTCTGTTGTCGAAAAGAGCAGTGACGATAATGAACTGGTGACAGGCAAGCGGCAATGGTGTCAGTAAGTATGTCGAATGGAGGCTTGGAGTTTAGAATAGGAATTGTTGATGGTGACAGAACAAGGACGCTGAACAAGAAGAAACACAAAAGTCGATGGTGGCACAAGGCTGGAATCAAGCTCGTAGACAGAGGTGGCTATAGCGAGTTCAGGCGATTCCTCTAATCGAGAATTGTAGATCACGTATTGGAGTTTCACAATAGCAAAAAGGCTTTTTGTGACGTGGGAGGTGGTTGATATGTGTGAGCGGATAACGAAAGTAAAGATGTTGGTGTTAGGTTATGGATTGTTGGGCTGTACTTCTTTTTTTTAAAAAAAAAATGGATGGGCTGTTAATTTTTTCAAACAAATGGGTTGAGAGGTTAAGTGGGTAATGGGTATATTAGTTGGATTGGTCGGTGGTTTCGTTTTTGAGGAAATTACAGTTAGAATTGGTTTTAGATTTCCATTTTCATAAATCAAGAATCAAGTTTAATTATATAGAAATTAGGTTTTAATTAATAATTAATAATTCATATTTAAATATTATAAATTAATATTTTAATAATAATAATATTATTAATCTATATATACACCCCCACACATCCAACCATAAATTAAATTACAAATCGATCATA
>CAIGRH010198827.1:0-17519 GCA_903798295.1 Fraxinus nigra
AAAAGGGAATCTAGCCAAGCATGTTAATATATAAATTACAAGTAGAATAATAGAAAAATATCACCCGGATCATAAAATAAATCAAAAGATGTTGATCTTCAATTCCACGGTTGAACTCTTCAAAATCTTGATGTAATTGACGTTCAATTCCTTGCTATGGCTTGATCTCATCTCCCAAAATATAGCAATTAACCTCTTTTTCTTGATGAATTTGATGAAACTATGGTGTATGAAGAGGCAGGAAAGGTTTTCTCAATGTGTATCCCTCATTCTCTAATTATAAGAGCCAGAAAATAGGTCAAAATCGTGTTCAATTTGGTTTTCAAAAGAGTTTGAATCGCGAAAGGAAACTAAAGATTCTTCTACGAAAACAGCTTGTGCACGCGCACGGTTATAAGTGATGTGCATGCGCCATAGAACCAAATGACTCTCGGGTTGAGGAAAATAAGGCCGTGCGCGCGCACCATGATTTGCATGCGCGCACACAATTTTATCTCTGAACAGATTTTGATATTTTAGTCATAACTTTCTCTACAAGTATCTGATTGAGCTGATTCAAGATGCATTAGAAATATAATTCAATGGGCTACAATTCTTCTTGAAATACGATGTTTCCAATTCAAACGATTTCTATCCGAACAATGGGTCACAAGTTGATGTTAAAAATCTATAGCATAACTTCTTTGGATGGAAATTGATTTGTGAAAGTACTTCCACTATATTTCACTCATTTGACATCTAAATGGGTCCAATTGATCCTATATTATCTTCATTCATCGTTTTGTGCTCCGAATCAACTATTGAATATTTACACTTTAGTCCCCAGACTTTATATTTCCTTTGTTTTCGTACATTTTTCATTCATTTCTTCCAAATCCACCAATTTGCATTGAGTTCAACCTAACAAACATAATTAATTCAAAACTAAGTTATAATTTATCTAAATCATTTACAAATACTCTAATTTAATGACCTAAATAAGTGAACAAAATATGCTTATCAATTGTCAGCAAAATTGTCAACCATAGTTGCACATGTATCATGATTCTTCTCTCTTTAAACTTAAAATAATTACTTAATGGATTGAGAATATCTTGGTAAGTGTAGGTGGATTTTAGTCCGAATCGGAGATAAGCTTATCTTCAAGAAATATGGAGAACTCAAATTCAAAAAATAGAGATTACACGCCTCGCTTCAAAATTGAGAGTAGCAGTTAGAGGAATGAGTAATATTATTTGCAGTCATTCTCTATCTAATCGCCCTACGTGACATACAAGTGACGGTTAGTAATAAGATACATTGCATCAAATTATTATTTAGTCACGTGTATGTTACGTAAGACGATTAATAGTGAGTAATTGTAAATAACATTATTCTGAAGAAAAATTATGGTGTTAAGTGTTATTCCAACTTTGTTCGTCAATTGTCACTGGCGACAGCCTCAAATGATGTCTTTTCATCCCCAATTGATTTTTGGCTTTCTTTGATATATGTCAATTTTAAAAGACACCTTTCAATTACTACAATTTATCAAAAAGGTTGTGACATAAATCTATATATAGATATATAAATCTACATATAGATTTAAGTTTTCTTTAATCATAGGAGTGGAAAGTAGATAGAGTGTCATATCATTCTCTCTACCTTCTAGAATTTACTTGCATGCTTTTCAATTTTATACGTTGTCTCTCCATATCATACTTCATCTCGCATTTTCTGCGAAATGGAATACAAAGCCTCTTGTATAAGTTGATATTCCGGTAGTCTTCGTGTTTCACAACACATTCAGAATTAAAAAGGCTCGATTTTATCCTAGAGGGCCTTTGCATTCCATTTGCATCACAGAACTGGTGGGGACAAATAACATTTTAAGAAAGGTAACGTTATAAATTACCTTGAGATCGGTCGAATCATAATTTGATTTTTCTACAATATTCAACTTGTTCTTGAACTTATTTTTCTCAAGTTTTATTCAAGATAAATCTACAACATGCACAACTCGACAATTAACGAGCTCAATGAATGTATATATATTGTCAATATTATAGTTCCCTAACCAAACAAACAATTAAGGTCTTAGTCTTTGTAAGGGTTAAGGCTCAAAGCAAGTGCGGAGCTAGCGTCAGACGAGCCCCACGGCGCCCGTGCTGGCTCCGTCAAAAAAATTATTTTTTCTTTATATTGGATGTTTGCTCGACAGTCGTTCGAGCGGCTATCTGTGCTCACCTGAATTCTTGGATCCGCTATCAAGGTACTTGCTTCACATTGACATTTAAACCAAACAAGGAATTAGGGCTTTAGTCTTTGTAAGGGTTAAGGCTCAAGGTTGGGGCAAAGCCGGCACAAGGCGAGCCCCTGCGCAACCCTGGCTTTGTTGAGAAATTTAAGTTTTTTCTTTATATATTGTGCAATCACTTGGATTCCTGGGTCATCAAAGGAGTTGACGTTTAGTAGATATAAATTGGCATTAACCAAATGAATACTAACTTTTGCTTTCATTAGATTGCATAAAATGGAACAGAAGCTACAAGAGAAAAATCATCTTACTACAAAATACAACAGGCAAAAAAGTGAAAGATAGGCTCTAGTTATAAGAGGGGAAAAAAAATGACTTGGTCTTGTAGAAGATCAAGCTAACTCTGAAGCCAAAAAGTAGTATGTCCAAAGTGCCTATCCAAATCAAATCAATCAACTAGAGAATCATATTAAAGTCTGTTTGCTAATCCCTCTTCGCCTCTGGCCCAGAATACTTCTGGTCCAATAAATGGAGAACTCTCCTAAACTAGCAATTGACTTGGGATGAAATAAAACGACCATTTTAAGTTGTTGCTTCTATTGAGCCCCAAAATCCCACAGATGAATAGTGGCATCTGCAGAACAAGCAGCTACATGCCTTTCATCAGCAATAAGGGCATTGCATATGCCTAATCTCTCTCTAAAATTGTATAAATATGCTCCATGCTCTATTTCCCAAACCCTAATCACTCCCCCTGCCCACATTAGTCCATATCCACCATTTACGCATCCCAAAATGCCTCTCTGAGAGGCTCCTCTAACTGTAAACCTACAAACCTCCTCTAAAGTATCCACCCGGCGGACTCTAGCAGTGGTCCGCGAGACTATTACCATTGATTCATCGTTGGTATCAAAGCAACTGATAGTGATTCCCCTTGGAATTTCTTCTTCTTGCAATACTATTCCTTGGTTTGTCAAATCAAGAACCATAGTCCTAAGGCTTGTGCACGCCACTGCGGTTCCGTGGCTAGTCACTCGAACTCGGCCGATAAGTTCGGTTAATTCATTCAGTAAACCCCACCCCATTACTGCTTCTGGATCTGTTAGTACACCACCAACATAAACTAGCACTTCGGTTTCACTGTTCCACACATGAAACGCGCGGCCTGGAGCACCTGTAAAAGCATTCGATAGTGCCAAAAAGATGTTAAAATTAAAACACACAATAGTTAATTAATAATGTAACTTTAAGATCACTTTTTGTAAGATAAGTAACTTAAACAGCCAAAAATCAATGTTGAATTGCCAGCACCTGCATAGAGGCCAACCCACCACTGGTTACAGCCTGTGAAGTCGACTAAAACACCGTCATTAACTACATCTCCAACAAGGGCTCGGCGTAGTGGAGTGACACCATTAATGACAGCAATGTGAATATCACCATCTAGTGTGGCAAACACGAGCTGAGTATCGGATAATATAATACCGGATATAGCAGTGGGAAAGTGACCAAGGCGATCCCGAGGCTCAGGATAGAAAGTAGAGAGGTGGAGCCTAGTGGGAAGATGGAATAGTTGAACAGAACCATCAAAGAAGCCGGCTGCTAGGTGGTGATCAGAGAGTGCCAGGCGACGGCAAGAGAGGCTGTCACTGTTGTTGCTATCTGTAGGGACAAAATGAAGAGTGGTGTATTCATATCTGCGCATGCGGAAGTTGGTAGCTGTGCGGTGGCGGAATATGTATTCCTCCCGCCAAGTGTTATGAAGGCGATGCCTGATATTCCAGATATGTCGTGTGACGTTCTGCCATAAGAGGTCGGATCGTGATATGGCTCGCCATGTAGAACATACCTGAGTATGGTCCTTTATAAAGTGAGTTCCTAAACTTCAATAATGTTGAATAGCAATTACGCAATTGAAGCATCTACAATCTGTGGTGTAAATCATTGGAAACTTAAATCTAAGCAATGGGTTACAAGATATATTTACGTGGTTATCATATCATCACATTTGCAAAACCCTTAGTTTTTATTGAATGCTTTATTTTGCTGCTAGTGATATGTCTCAACTAATTCGCAGCTGAACTAAATCATTATAAAGTGCTACAAAATAAGGTTATGCTTTGAGACGTCAAACATTTTCATCTTGTTTTGATGAATAAAAGATTATTCAGCTTGACATTTTCTTCCTTTTCTATCTTTTCATTACACTTCCCCTCCTCTTCTATTTTGTCACACCTCCAAGTTGCAACCTTGGGATTTTGGATTTTGCCAGAAGAATTGTAAAAGATGCAATGACATAATCCGATGGGACAATAGATAACTTGATGGAAAATCTAATCTTATTTAAAACACTCAAGTGATAGAATGTCATATACATTATTGCAAGGGTTATGTCTAGGGTTTAATTTTTTATTTCACATTTCCAACAATGCATTCATATATATCTCCAAAGACCGGTAATGTAAAAACCCATTGGATCATCCATAACAAAAAGTGTTATCCAGAGTACAAATGCCAATGTAGAATATTAAAAGTCATGCGTAACTTTCTTCGTATTATTTCTCTGTATTATCTCTCCTTCGTTCTTACCAAATCGATATAAACTAATAGTCAGAGATTTTACCCTCCTCTTAAGAATATACTAATCAGAATTCTCCAAGTCCCACCTTGGGAAGCCCTAAATTATCTGTGGCTACAAATCCAAGATGATGCAGGCATGCCAAATCTAAACTTTATCAAAAAGCTATGCCATGCGCATCATTTTTCTAAAATGCGGAGGCTCTACTCAAGGAACCTTGCGATGCTAGTCAGGCACGCTTTCTGCTATTAGCATGAAGCAAAGATTAGACAGACAGCTCAGTTAACTTCCTCAAGACGAGAGCTAGTGATATGTAGATGTATAAATTCTCGTGTAGAGAGAGAAAATAAGAGAGAGAATCAAGAGTCAGAGTGTCATCAGTCGACTAATAAAAGTAGTTTATTCTACTTCTCTTATACTCTGTCTTCAACAATTCATCATAAAAGAACTGACAATTTACTTGTCTCTTAAACGTTACTATTCAGGTTATGAATACAGGTACAGATTTCTTGCATAAGTACAAATCTTGACAACTTTGCCTATGGCACTCTCTCTGTCAAATGAAATCTTCTTACGTGGGTAAAACGGTCATCATACATTAAAAATTCTGTGTCTGCCCAAAAGATAAAAACTCAAGAAGTCATTTTCTTCTGTTAATTTCTTGGATATTTTTTGATTGTGACTTTGTAATCTTAATAAGTTCGAAGCAAAAAAATTGGAAAAAGAAACACAAAAAGGAAGTAGAAATTGATAGCAGAAGCATCCCAATAGAGAGAGGAAAATTTGGAAAGTCAAAAGGTAATGGATTTCTAGAGCTCAAAAAGGATAAGAAAGGAACTACAAGAATCAAAAGAACCTTTAGATTGGAAGACTCTATTCAAGACAAAGAAAATCCATAAATGGACAATTTTTATGATGGCAGAGATGGGATTTTCTAAGCTTTGGCCACTGCGAGCTAAAAAACAAACACAGTATTATATGTTTTCATATTTGCTTGGAAAAAGACTTGAAAATGGGATCTCCTTACTCAAATACAATCTTCCAAGCCCAAAGACACAGTTCAGCAAACACACCATTAATTCAAGGCATCTTTGGTAGGGATGATTGAACAGTTTCTTATTTATTATAGTGTCTCGTCATGTCTAGTACCAAATATCGTATGACCATTTACAGTCTTCTAGTCATTAGACGATAGGTGAAATATGTAGACTAAAATAATTGGGAGAATCATCATATCATAGCTTATGGGACGGCACCTGAAAAATGTTGGAGAGAGCTTGAGCAGCAGCAAGGCGGCCAATGGTACGAGAGGCATCAATGGCTACTTGGAATGCAATTGCTTCGACAAATGGTTCAGGCCAAACACCATTGCTTGAGCGCATCCGCCTACGAGACGACGACGGCCCTTCAAACCCGCCCCCGCCACCACCATCTCCTCCTTGGACTTCTTCTGCCGAAGAAGTAGATGAAGAAGAAGAAGATGTTGACATAAATATGGACCAACTGAAAACAACATGCACATGCAAAAGAAAATGAACAGCGGAGGTTGTAGGATTAACAATTTTTTGTTAACTTTACAGGCGTTATTTATACAGGTTTTGATCCGGACTTGTCACTTCTACGGAGCCACTTGCACGTGTTTTCAATAGAAACCTATTTGATAAAAGAAATATTTAAAAATAAATGGGACCTTGTTCTCACTTTGACCAGAAGTCGTCTTTAAACAATTGGATATGGAATTAAATACACTTATCTCGAGGGAATGTTGTTGGATATTGATATCCAATAAATTTCAGATGATATTACTTGATGATATTTTCAATCGATATTGATGACTAAATTAAATATTAACACCTCAATGAAATGATTCAACCTAAAAACTATTTAGGGTCATTGGAAGCAACATAATTTAATTAGAGATACTCATGGTCTATCATGTTCACTTCTAGGAAGGATTATGAGAGTTGGTCCATATATTACCCTACTTGGTTCATACTTGAACCATCCGTGTGTGTGTGTGTGTGTGTGTGTTGCCTTCTCTTCTTGATCATTCACTGTTATTCTACTGTGGCTTTCGCTTTGAGAAAAATGGCTGCCTTGATTTGTACTTTCTCACCATCTTCTCATATTGTTCTCTGTAATCGAGGTTGCCTTTGTGGCTACAATAACATCGTTTCTTTGTGTACTTTGTGAGTGTAATTGTAATAACCGAAGTGTGAGCAAATAGAAGTGGTATTTGGTCGTTAATTTGAGGTGTTTTATAAGATTGGAATTCGTAAATTGAGCCAAAAAAATCACCAAATCCAAAGAGTTTCTATAACAAATGGTATCAAAGCTTGTGTATGTGTGAAATCAGCATTTTTTGGGTAAAAAATAAAGCAAAAATCGACCAGAAAATTGGAGGAAGATTCTATCTAGTTTTGAAAAAATTTCAACCGGACCTATAAACGTCTATTCCGGCCAAACCACTTATAAGTTGGACAAACCAAGACCACTGGCATATTCATCATATCGAGGCCGACGGGGCAGTGGAACTTTGATGAGGCACTTCAATCAAACTTCTTATGATCACTCCCTTTTGCTTCAATGGTCTTTAGTTGATGACTCTTGGCCTCTGTCCTTTCAATTCATTAATATTTGGATGAAGTATTATGCTTTTTCGATTTTGTATCCCATAAGTAGTCCTTCCTTACCCACTTTACAGGGAAAGTTGCTCTATTGGAGAGATTCTTCGGGCTGAAACAATGGTTACGTTGGTGGAATCGACACTGTTTGGTGACATCTTTTGGTAGGTTAGT
Source organism: Fraxinus nigra (assembly GCA_903798295.1). Lineage (NCBI taxonomy): Eukaryota > Viridiplantae > Streptophyta > Magnoliopsida > Lamiales > Oleaceae > Fraxinus > Fraxinus nigra. The sequence continues at coordinate 7,613 of CAIGRH010198827.1, forward strand.
GATGTAGAGAGTAAGGTTGATGATGCTAAGGGAGTGTAGAGGCAACACATGTACATCGTGATCTACTCCATCGGGTAAGGGCTATGTTGAATTGGACCATAGTTATTGAGGACGGGTAATGGATACAGGTCGGTTTATAGTTGGATTGTAAGGAGTACTAGAACAAAAGATCAGTTCAGGTACTAGGATATGATCTTACATTCGTTTTATCATCATGCATTCGAAAAATCTATTATCGGATACAGACACCATAAGAACTCAGCTATCTATTTTTATAAGAATCTTTTATCTATCCCTCTACACCTGTTATCATACTTAGATTAGTGAATGAGGCAAATAATTTAGCACTCAAACGACTTCATACTTTAGATGAGGTGCAATAAGTGGTTTTTAGCATTGATGGTGATAGTGTGGCGAGGTCACATGGCTTCGCTTCCCTCTTTTATCAGCAGTGCTAGGATATTGTCCATGAGAATTAGAGGTGGCAACGAGCCGAGCCGAGCCGGCTCGGCTCGTTGCCCTACGAGCCGAGCTCGTGGCTCGTTACAAGTTGCTCGTGGGCGAGCTTGGCTCGGCCCACGAGCTCGTCTCTCACGAGCCACGAGCTGAGCGGTTCAGCTCGGCTCGTGAGATTTGATTTTTTTTTGATAACTGTCCTTTTGTAAAAAAAAATAAAAATAAAAATAAATTTGGACGAGCCGCTCGTCTAAAACGAGTCGAGCAGGCTCGGCTCGCCTATCGGGCCGCCCTGCTCGGCTCGTGCTCGGGCTCGTTTTTTGACGAGCCCGAGCGGCTCGTAGGTCGCTACAGTACGAGCCGAGCGGACGAGCCGACGAGCTACTCGGCTCGATTGCCACCTCTAATGAGAATATTTTTCAAATACATTGAATGGTACATTTTCTATTAAATATGCATGACATCTTGTTCGATCAGGTCGTACATCCCAGATTTTTTATTGCACGATTTGGAGTACTATATTTCCTTTAAAGATCTCCATTTTTGTAGACAATTATGATGATCGTTTGATTTCTAGTGTCAATTAATTTCAACCTTAATTGAATAGTCAAATTGGTTTGAGTGTTTAAACTAAATGATCTAATTATATTAACTAAACTTATTATGAAGGTTTTTGTTTATGTGAGATGAATGCTAAAATTTCGAATTCTCCTTATTAATCCAATTTTAATACAATTAAATATCATGATAATATGTACTTATTCATGTTGATCAATGTTGCTAAGTTAATTAAAAGCATCTCTCAATGTCAATTAAATATACCCCTTCATATAACATTCCTATATCTTTATGAAAGATGAGAACATGAAAACACGTATTAAAAAAACTAGAGCATCTATAGAAATCATGCAAAGTATAGCGGTATATTTATATGTCCTATCGGACTTTACAATGATTGTTATAAGTGCTCTCTATTCTATTATTTCTCTCGAATCAATAAGATTCACATTCAAGACAATTGGTGGTCAAGCAATTAAAAAGATATTAAAACTCAATAACCATCCATGAATTCACACATATTCAACTTCGAAATACTTATTTTATGTTGATAACTTCATAATAAGGGTTCATCTACATCCTAGCAATTATAAATTTAGCCTAGCATGTTGCTATATAAATTACGCAAAGAGATTTGGAATAACATCACCCGAAATTGAAAACAATGAACTTCAACCTGGAACTTGAATCTTCAATCTCTTGTAAAATTGCCCTTGAATTTCTTGCTAGATTTGTTCTTTGCGTTCAAAATGTGGTATATAATGTGGTAGAATATGGTGTAATAGGTTGTTTTGTATTCATAAGATCCAGAAAATAGGTTAGAATTACGTCCAATTTGGATTTCAAAAGAGCTTGAATCGCTAAAGGAAAATGTTGATTCATGTACAAAAATAGTACATGTGCATGCACCTGCATAACTATCGCTCGTGCGATGGTTTGTTCCTGAACAGGTTTCAGTATTTTTATCATAACTTTCTCTCTCGATATCCGATTGAGGTAATTCAAAATAATTTGGAATGATAACTCAAAGGGACACAATTCTTCTAGAGGTACAATTTTTCCAATTCGAATGTTTGCTATTCGAAATATGGGTCTCAAATTGAAACTAAAAATTCGGAGCATAACTTCTTCGGTTGGAAATTGATTTGTGAAAATACTTCAACTATATTTTAGTCATTTGACCTCCAATTAAATCTAATTGATTATATGTGATCTTCAGTCATCATTTTAAGGTTTGAATCAACTACTGAATGCTACACTTTGGTCCCCCAAACTTTGAATTTCTTTCGTTTTACCCCATTTTCGTTCATTTCTTCCAATTCCGCCAATTTACACTAAGTTCAACCTAACATACATAATTAAGTTATAAATAATTCAAATCACTAACAAATACTCCAATTTAATAGTCTAGATATGTGTACAAAATACACATATCATGTGGCAAGTAAATTGGACCACACAAATCATTTATTTGGTTGGTGCATGGGAAAGGATAATTGGATATCACTCCTATGTCTATTATTTCTCTCACCGACCCCTTTCTACTCCTCCTATTTTGGGATCTAGAACGTTCTACTGGTGGGATCATATAAGATCTATGCCGACTTGTGGATCATGGATGATTTTGCTATCGAAGGGGATATTATCTGAGATCATCCTTGACGATGTATTTGTGCATTCCTTTCATACTATGGTGTTCGTTCTATACTCGAGGCTGAGCTACAGGCTATTCTTGGTGAAATCCTTTCAGCTAACCTCCTCTATCTTGTTTTGAAAACCTAAAAACACTTGGGTAATATGATAGTCTATGAGCAAGATGGATCGTAGAGAAATGTGGTAAGCTTGACCAACCACAAACTCAAGATGGTTTGAATTGATTTACCACCACTTGGTTGAAAGAACCAATGTCATGAACAAAATGTAATTAAGTGATTGTTGACAATACATTCGTTTAAAAAGATTTTGATAAAAGTTGATAAAATATATCGTTAAAAAATAATATTGTGAATCCCATGAAATTAAGCATATATTGAAATTAATTATCGACATTAACATTAACTTTTTATCAACTCTCAAACTTTTCCAAACTAGTACTAAAGGAATTTACTTTTCTCTTCATATAACCAACAATAAATGCACGTAAAAGGTTGTCATTTTGAAGAAATATATTTGATATTCTAGTCCGAATAATATTAGACAGGATAATAATTTTATGAAATGAATCATTAAATTAAATTCGATGACAGTAGAAAGATTAAGCCCTTGTTTAATTTTGATTTTTATGAGAAGTGATTTTGTAAAAAAAAAATTAAGAAAAGTAATTTTGCGAAATCAAAATTGAACCAAAGCTAAGGATAGAAACTGACTTTATATTGGGCCCCGTCTGATTCAAGAATATTTTTAATGGAAGATAGAAATTAAATCTCATTTCCATATTTTTGTATGCTTGATTGACTAAATTTTTCATGCAATTGGTTTTCTACATTTTCTTGATTTTTTTGAGGAAAATCTTTCCCATGGGTTTGGTGAGAAACGATATTCTAGGCAACCTTTATTTTTTTTTAAAATTTTTTAAATCTTTAATTATTATTATTATTATTATTATTATTTGCAATGGAAACAATTTTCATCCTCAATTGTAACAAATTCTATCCTTTTAATGGACAAGTTTCATGGAAAACAAAATCAAACAAACACCAATAGATTCAAAATTTAAATATTTTTCAGGTGAAAAATTTTACCAATCAAACACAATTCATAATAAAACAAGTTTTGGGCAATTCAATTACCTAAAATTTATTTTCTTTCCACCCAATTTCATTTTTGCAATCAAATGGACGCTTAATGATATTTGAAAAATCATTATTTCAAATGGAGACTTCTTGAAATTGGACGTTTTAGGGCACATTCGGTAGGGATTAAAATCATATTAAAATTGAAAATAACGGCTAATTTTTTAATTTTAATCAATTTTAATCTGATTTTAATCCCGACCGAACGAGACCTTATTTTTGTGGGCAAAAATCCAAATCAATGAAAATTGAAACCCTAGATCGAAAAAAACAAATGTAAATGAAAAATTAACTGTTGAGATTTTTCTCCAAAGAAAATGAAAATCCAGTATGAGTCAAAGTGCGCAGATTTGGGCATGGTAATGTCTTATCAAAACACTTTTTGTCTTATCTCAATGAGAATATTGAATGCCAATTACTTTGCAAAAACAGCAACATTTTCAGACAAGTACACATTTTTTCTGACACTGAAACAGACGTGCCCAATGGGCCAGACAAAGAACAGCCTAGGTCATCTAACCCCTATGTAAACATGCTTTGCTAGATTCAGGGTCCCACATTTCTTTATTCATGTGTCAAAGGTCACCCTAGCTCTAAACCTACCACCCCTTTGTGTGTGTGCGCGCGCTTTTGTTTTTGTTTTTTTTACCTCATCGATTTTTGTTATCAAAGCTTTTAACTTTCGAATTAATGAACTTGTACATTATATGTTTACATGTTAGATCACATTTCAACAAGTGTCAAAATCAAGACCATTCATTGTTTTAAGTGTTGGACAAATTAATGACAAAATTGTGTATCATGTAGTGGAATATCAACCAAAATGTAAGTGTACCAAAATTACAAACCCTCACAGTCAACGGTCACTACTCGTTACAATATTAAAGATTTGGTATTTTATTTTTAAGACAAGAATATTATTAAGAGCCTTTTAATTAAAGAATTAAAGTAGGCTAAGAAACTGCTTTTAAATCAAAAAATTTTAAAAGTACTTTATCTAATTATAAAAACTTTAAAAGAAATTAGCATGTGTGATTTTCTCGTAAAGCTTTTCTACTAAGAACAAAAGCCCTATTTAGAATTGAATCAAAAACTTATACTAAACCTCTGTTAGGTACACATTAAAATTTTCATTTTTATTTTTCTACTCATTTTCAACCACACATTTTTCAATAAAATAATATTTTTCATCACATCAATAATTTTTCATTCTATTTCAACCACACATTATCCATCAATCTATTATTCCAGAATACATTCTTCCAAAATAATGTGGCTTAAACACACCCTAAAAAGAGTTTATTTTTCATAATGAAGTAGCTACTTTTTGTAAGTGTAAATCTTCTAATGTCGAAAAACGATGAAGTAAATACACAATGTAGAAGGTGAGCTACTCTTTTAAACAAAGTTAAGCTTTAAGATGAAATTTCAAATTTTAATATAATATTAAACTTTATTAAGTTCAAACGAGTAATTTGATCCTATTAAGATTCTAGTAAGAGAATGCATTCAAATATTATGAGTTGTTCTCTTCGTGTTTCAATGTTTCGTTTTAAATTCATTTTTGATAGCCCAAGAATAATAACCAAGAGGGAGATGACCGGATGAATTGGTTTTTAAATTTTTTTTTGTAGAATTAATCTAAATTCAAGCAAGTAAAGATTGAATAGATCAATTTAAATAATAAGCACAAATATAAAAGCGATAAGTAAAAGAGAGAGATGATGCAAATGATATAATTGTGAAGGTTCGATCCAAAGCAATAATCCACGTCCTCAGCTACCAAACTATCCGACATGAGCATGGCATGTTCACTATGTTGATTGACTTATGGTGCAATTCAACCATTTACAACGCTTTCGGTGATTTACAAACAAGGAGCGTCGATCATTATACAATGTTGAGCTTTACGGGATCTCAATATGATCCATACGGTGACTTACAACAAGGAGCATTGATCCTTATACAATATTGATCTTTAAGAGATTTCAACACGACACACACTTTATTAAAGTGATTCTATAATAAAATCATTCTCTTGATAAACAATACAAACAAATTAAATACTAAAAAAAGCTAACACTTCAATGAATAGTAATAAATATAGCTCAAGTGTTAGATGAGAAATTTTGATAAATATGATAATTTTACAAGTTTAGTTCAATCGATTAGCGTTTCAATATGAAGAAGAAGAAAAGTTTATGCAATGTAAGTGCAAAAGTTTTCTTTAAAAATATATCTCACGTTCAATAAATAATTTATGATAAATTAAGTACTAAGAGAGAAATTAGAAATTTTGATGAATATGATGTTTACAAGTTTGATTCAATCAAAATTTCAATATGAAGAAGTAGAAAGAATTTATGCAATGTAGGTGCAAATATCTTCTTCAAAAATATATCTCTTTTAAAATTAATATAGATAAATTAAGCACAAATATAAATGAAAAACTTTGATAAGATATGAAAAAATAAATTTAAATGAATGTAAAATATAAGCTCAAAGAATATTTTTAAATGAAAAACTTTAATGAGTAGATTTTCAAAAGTTAATTTGATCAAAAGTTTTTCAAAGTTAAATGATTTGATAATAATAAATAAGATGAGAAATCAATATAATTTTGTTTAAAAGTATCTAACTCGAATGTTCTTAAGTGTTGAAATGAATGGCAAGTGAATTGGTATTTATGACAATCAAACTGTCAAATATTCCGTTGAACTGAACAACCCATCCAGGCGTCTGGAACAATACAAATGACCAACTAATCACTTTGGTCAAAAAATGGTCAAAAGTCTTACCGTTGAGGATGATCCAGGCGTTCGGATGGGCAAAAGAATTTTTGTCAAATTGGCTTTTAAACTCTTGATCTTGATTTTTCCTGACGTTTGACTTTAATGCTTGATTTTGTTTTTGATCTTCTTCATGAGCCCTATTTATAATGTGTTCATTTACATTGAATTATCATCACTCAAAGTCAATTGTTAGAAATAATATTAATCTTATTTGTTATGATCAAAACATTAAGGATGAAATCAATCATATATCAAGAATTTCTCCAATTTCATTGATAATTCTCAAACCTCTTTAAATATATGAAAATCTAATCAAGTATTAGAGGTTTAGTGAGAATATTAATCAATTGATTCTTCGTATTTACAAATTCGAATACAATAATCTCCTTTTGGGTACATTTAGAATATCATATATGTAATGTCTTAGTGTCACTAAGATGTTTAAAATTCGTTTTATGACACTAAGGTGTGATTCTTGAGAATTGGGTTGAGATCTAGTACATAATCACACATCAAACATAATATCGAGTCTACTTGCGATTAATTAAAGAAAAGATCCGATCATACCTCGATATTTTGTTATATTTATGAAAGTACATTGATCATCTTTATCAATTTTGATTGATGAGCTCATAGGAGTATTCATTAACTTCAAGTCATCCATTTCAAACATCTCCATTCTTTTGGTAAAGATAGATCATTGGGAACTTCAATAGGTTCTTGAACGTTTTCTTTCTCTTTGTATTCATTTCTTGAATCTTCTTTATTATGGCCTTGAATTTTATTAGCTCAGAAGGAATCTCAAAACTAATAATTTCAATGTCAACAATTTTTCCTATAGCATTATTTCAAAAAGTATCATTATCGTCATTCTTTATTTTGAAACTTAACAATAAAGTTTGATTTCCGATCATGTACTTTGAACATCAACTGTCCAAGGTCCATTTGCTCTCTATTTTCGTTGGTACCTTTAAAAATAATTAAATTCTTGGTCCTTGGTATCCACACAATTTTGGGTCCTTGATTGTTAGTATTTGTGGACTTTAGAATCCACTTGTATTTGCATCTTTTTGATAGAATAATGAAAAGCTACATGTCCATTTTTATTGCAAAAATTACACGGGACATTTGAAATAGAGGAAGTGAAAGCTTTATCAAAGAAATTTTTAAAGGACTTTTGTTTCAAAAATTGTTTATATTCATTTCCTCTTTTATAAAAAAAACACATTTTTGCTCACCAAGTATTAAATCAAAATTTTTCTTATATTGAGTAAATTTGTGAGCAATTTGAGTCAAATTTAAAATCTTTTCTTGTAAAGAGGAATTCTTCTTAATCAATTAATCGTAATCAGTTTTTCTTCTTTCAAAATTATTTTGGATTTCCAAAAGTTTCTTGACCTCATTTTCCAATAAAAGATTTTTTTTTTTTTTAAGGATCGAATGATTTAAAGCAAGTTTTTCAAATTTTTTAACAATTTCATCATAAAAGGTAGATAATTTATCATATGAACAATTTTCATTCGAATTTACCTCATCATCAATAGCCATGAAGCACATGTTGACAATTTTCTCTTGACTTCCATCTTCATGATCATCATCATCACTCTCATCCCATGTTGATTGAATGACTTTCTTTTTAATGAATATATTCTTCTTTCGCCATTTTCTTCTTTCTTTTGAAATCGATGATTTTTGCGAAAATCTTTCCATTTCTTAACAAGAAGAAATAGATCATCAAGTTCTTCATCATTCATCAACTACGGATTTAAAAGTAATTTGGCGCATTTCTTCTTCTTTACTTTTCATTGTTTTCNATCATCAATAGCCATGAAGCACATGTTGACAATTTTCTCTTGACTTCCATCTTCATGATCATCATCATCACTCTCATCCCATGTTGATTGAATGACTTTCTTTTTAATGAATCTATTCTTCTTTTGCCATTTTCTTCTTTCTTTTGAAATCGATGATTTTTGCGAAAATCTTTCCATTTCTTAACAAGAAGAAATAGATCATCAAGTTCTTCATCATTCATCAACTACGGATTTAAAAGTAATTTGGCGCATTTCTTCTTCTTTACTTTTCATTGTTTTCTCCTTTGTCTTGGTGCAATTTAGTTCATATGTCATCAATATTCCATATAGATCTTCAAATGGATATGTGTTGATATCTGGTGTTTTCTATCAACATTCTCAATGAGCTGCATTCTTCCAAGAGTGACCTAAACATTTTACTTACAAGCTCACAATTAGTAAATTTACGTTCAAAGCATTTGAGGCCATTAGCAATATCGATGAAGCGAATAATCATGTCAACAATATGTTATTCTCTTTCATGAATTTTTTTTTTCAAAATCTTTAAATAAGAGATTTTTCTTAGTTTCTTTCACTTTAATAGTTCCAACATGAGTAATTTCTAAAGCATGTCAAATATCATAAGCGGAATCACATGTACTAATATGATTAAATACATTTCTATCTAAAGTACAATATAGTAGATTTTTTACTCTAGCATTGAAAAACAATTTTCTTTTATCTTCTTCGTTACATTCCTCTATAAGTTTAGAAATTATTTGATCCGATTTATCATCTCTTTTTTAACCTTTTTAGGTACATAGGGACAAAATTCAATAACTTTCCAAGTATTATAATCTATTGATTGAATGTATATTATCATCCTAGTCTTTCAATAGTTATAATGAGTACCAAAAAATAAATGAGGATGATTTGTAGAATACTCCTCAAGATTTTGAAAATTGTGGTTAACCATTATTCAAGATTATGAAATCTTTAAAATTGAACACCTTAATCTGATACCAATTGATATCCCAAGAATAACTAACCAAGAGAGGGATAAATTGATTTTTAATTTTTTTCGAAGAATCAATCTAAATTCAAATAAACAAAGACTAAATAGATTAATTCAAATAATAAGCACAAATATAAAAACAGTAAGTAAAAAAGAAAGATGATGCGGACAATATAATCGTCGAGGTTCGATCCAAAACAATGACCTACGTCCTCCGTTACCAAGCTCTCCGGCACGAGCACAATATTTTCACTATATTGATTAACTTATGGTGCAATCCAACCCTTACAACGCTTCTGATGATTTACAAACAAGGAGCACCGATCATTATACAATGTTGAGTTTTACGAGACCTCGATATGACTCATACGATGACTTACAACAAAGAGCACCGATCTTTATACAATTTTGATCTTTAAGGGACTTCAACACGACCCACACTTTATTAAAGTGATTCTACAATTAAATTCATCTCTCGATAAATAATACAAATAAATTAAG
>CAIGRH010198873.1:0-11101 GCA_903798295.1 Fraxinus nigra
AATAAGAAAAGTAATAAATAGAAGACATCACTAAAGACTCGATGTTAAAGCTTCAATCTTGAAGTGAAACTCTTGTTCTTGTCTTCTTGTTAGCTCTCCAATGTGTTTTTCTCTCAAGGAAGGTGTAACCCCTGTTTCTGGATGAATTTCAGCTTTTATAATTGCCTAGAATCATTACCATACGAGTTTGAGTCGAATAATAAAACCCAGATTTTTCCTATTTTTTTTAGAAGGAATCTATGTGGTCGCATAAAACATCATTATTCCTTCGTTAATCTCTTGCTGACTACTATGCAGTCACATCCACCATAACACTATGCGACTGCATAGTGTTATTCACTTCCAATTCATAGCATTTTGGTCCTCCAACTTCCATTATGCACTTTTTGATCACTTTTTTCCATTTTCTTCTTCTTACAATGCATAATTCTCATGCTCAATTCAATGTTTCCATCCTTTCATCTTCAATTTCTCATCCGGAGCATCTTTTGGATATTTGCATGTTAGTCCCTGAACTTTTGTTTTCCTCCATTTTGGTCCTTTTTCGCTCGTTTTTGCATACATTCCATTCCATCCATCAATGTAGTCCTATAAACACAATTTAAATCGAATTAAGTCATATTCAAACATGTAAGTCAACAATTAGTCAATTAATATCACTGAATATACGTTAGAAAACGCACTTATCACACAACAACTCACTACAATGTATAATTCAGTCCGAGTTCGGATTTTACATCATTAATGGCCAAATTTCCAATGGTGAAACTCATATTGGAAGGAAAATTTCTATTGAAAAATCAGTCGGTAGAACTTATTTGTTAGAGCACACACTAAAATTCGATTTTAGTTCACTCTCTCATTATATCCTTATATTAAACCATAATTTATGTACATTGGGAGCCAAGTAGAGAGACCACGACAATGTAATTTTCATGACTAAAAGGGTCAGTCAACAAAATGATAGGAGAACGATCTCCTTAAACGGGCCGTACACTTAAAACTCATATAAGCACTAATGATCTTGTATCTTAATTATATTCCTAAATTTCAATAACAGATTTCAGTTGAAAAATATAAATTCCAATCTGTGGCTAATATTTAAAAGACAACAGATTGTTAGAATAAAAACAATTCAACAATTTTCGGGCAATCCGGAAAAAATAAAATAAAAACATGCACATGTTTGGCTCTTGTTTATAAACTTTTTATAAGCACTCAAATCATTTTTTATTTATAGATTTTGATGGACTTACATGTACTATTCACTTATCAATCGTTCATTTCTATCTATTTATAATTTAATTTGCTTATAAACACTTCCCAAACATTAATTTTGAGCAATACTTTAAAATTTTAGGTGTGTGTGTGTGTGTGTGAGAGAGAGAGAGAGAGAGCAAAATTTAGGCAATGAAGAAAGTCTATATAAATTATTAAGATTCGAAATTCCACCTTAAAATATCAATCTAGTTAAGAGAAGTAACACAAACCATTTACATTGGTCAATGTTTCTATCTTTATTCGATACGGTGTTTATCTCTTAACTTATCCTTATATATTAGTTAATAATTTTATCTTTTTTCGACATAGGATTTATCCTTTACCGTGTCCACATAAGACGATGATTCATTTGAACATACAAATCTTAAAATTCATGTACTCATTTTGAGTCTTAATTTGATTGAATTACTTGTTGGAACTTAATGAGTATTGATACAATATCAAGATTTATATTACATCTTATAATGTCAGTTTAGTTAAGAAGAGCCACTATAAGAGATTTCATTCTTAACAAAGAAATTTTTTACCACAAAGGATTTTTTTACTGTAAAAAGTCATTTTTGGATCATTTTGTCAAAAAAGAATTGTTGGAAATATTTCTAATAAAAAAATCGTCATTAAAGATAATATTCATTGTAGTGGGTAGCACACACCCTTTATATGTTATTTAGCCCCTATTTGACAACCACGAAAAACAATGTTTCGAATAATGACTTTTAGGACAATGTGTGATTAAAAATTTAAAGAAAAAAATTGGGTTTACGTACAAAATATTTTATCGTGTGAATATGTGATTGAAAATGAGTATGTAGAAAAAAAAAAGTTTGAAAATAATAATTGTCAAACAAGGGCTTAATGTTTCTGCATTGTGACAAACAATAATTTTTGAGTTTGAATCCTCACGTGGATTTGCAGGCTCAGATTTACGTTTGTTTCTTCATGTAATATTATTTTTAATTATTTTCTATTTTATAAACAACATTATCATGTACACGTGGTCAAGTTGCAGGAATTTTGCAAAAGAATAACGCACGAAAAGATAACTAGTTTAGGATGTTCAACCATTGAACCATTCAACAATATTATCAATAGATTTGACGGCAAGTTGTCAATTTGCTGCAATCCTCTTTCATCTGAGCTTGGAATCGACGATATGTAATGAATATATGTGGAGCTATTTTTCCCATTGTCATGAAATTTTATAATTATACATCGGTTATTGACCTAACTTAACCCTCATTTGTTCGGGCTTTAGACCTACTTGGAAAAATATAGTGAGAGTTGTCTTGAGCATGTGTTATTATGCTTCTGATAACGAATCTTCGATCAAAACAAGGCCCACACTTTGAGGCATCAAAGCGCCTAGTACTAGACAAGTCGCATAATATTCGATGTGAATATTCAAAGTGAATGGGGTCGGCATGAAGGAGGACCAAGCCATATGGCTGGAATACGCACCTGCTGATGGGAGTGAAACGCTTCGGTGTGAGATACAGATCTTTTGTATAAAGATCCGTCCAAGATAAAATTTTATGAATGATGGATGTGACATCTTTACAGCAAACACCAATTTGTCAATTTGAATCCATGTGTCAGGAAACATTAAATGTCAGCCCACCTATGGATTGATAGATGGACGTCTTCGAAGAGACACTTCAGACCAGCAGATGAAGCAACATGTTTTCCATCCAACGATCCTTCTTTCACCCATTCTTCTATAAATGGAAAAATCAATATGTACTTTCTAGTTTACTACATGGATAACTACATGGCCTCCCCCACTAGCCGCCCCTCCAATAGGGGGAGGCCATGTGGCCATGTAATCATCCATGTAGTAATCCTTGGAGTAATTGTAGCATTGTCCTCTATAAATACTCATGCTTTGTGTCTTTGTAAGGTACGGTAACTTCAGTCACTATTTCCTCTCCGTTTTGCTCTATTTTTTAGCTTTTGGTAAAAAGTTCCACACTATCAAATTCTTGTTTTACGTTATCTAGTTAAGCATGGAAATGTAAAGTGAGGTTCTCTTGATGTAGTCTAATTATTAGGAATTGCTTGCATATAAATGGCGGAACCAAGTTCAATGGACAGTATATTGGAATTTCTTAGAAGAAATAATTTTACAAAGCTGAGGCTGCATTGTGCAATGAGCTGTAAATTATTTGAGTTAATTCCCTATTTTGGGCATAACATTGTTTAAAAATGAGGAATGGGACGGTTTAGATTGTACACGATAATGGGCCATTTTTTGAGTGATTTAACCATTTTTTAATCATTTTACACATTTAGTGGCCACATCAGATTTTTTAAAATGATGTACAAAAGCTGTAAAACATTTGCCGTACAAGGAGCATTTCTCATTAAAATTCCCCTTGGACCAACTAAACAAAGAAGGAAATCTTGTTGAGTTCTTAATTGTCCTGTCTATAACTCAATTCATCAGATTACTACACGGATGAACCCAATCCAAAATATGAACCATAAAAGAATAGGCCTATTAGTGAAGAACTTTACGAGAACTTGACATGCCGCGAATTCTCTTGTAAGAGAGGGTGTCTTGGGGAACGCAACACAGGTGGTGCATGGCTATTGTCCGTTCGTATATTAAGGTTTTGGGTTAAGTCTCACAACAAGTGCAACCCTCATGTTTAGTTGTCATCGTTGAAGCAAGAGTCGTCTTATTTCTTTACTTTTTTGTTCTTTTTAACTCATTCACTTCAAGACTAGTTCTGAGCACTGCATAAGATCATCTTCGACCAACGCAAATTGCACTACAATAACTGTAAACATTCCCTTCCAGACCCTCTCTGATTTTGATCGAATTGCTCACACAATCATTTGTTTTAAGAGAAGAGGTCAAGAGACTAAGTGACTCTCATCCCCCTCGTTACCTTGTCTTGTATCCATAGATCTGTAAATAGTTCTACAAAGACCAGTTCATTGATTCCTTAAAAGCAGGAAAGAATTATGGAATTCAGTATTTAATTCTATGATGGGATGAATCCTAGACAAATCCATCAGTTTAATTCTATGAAATACAAAGTTGGAAATTGTAATTTTAAGGAGATTTTGGTAATTCTGACATTGTAGGTTTAGGTATTTCAGGTTGTTTAGGCACTTCTAGCTTTGGCAAATTAAGTTGGCAATTCAAGCTTTGAAATTGTTGGTAGCTCGGGTTTTGGCACTGCTGGTAACTCTGGCTAAGGAAAATGAGGTAGCTAGGGTTTTGGTGGGAGTTCTAGCTTTGATAGTGTAGGAAGTTCTGGCTTTGGCGGTATTGGCAGCTCGGGTTCTGGCAATGTTGGAATCTCAGGTTTTGACACCTCAAGTTTTGGCATTGTGGGCAATTCTGGCTTAGGCAATTCGGGTTTTGGTCGGAGCTCTAGCTTTGACAATGTTGGCACCTTGAGTTTTGGAACAATGGGCATCTCGAGCTTAGGTAATTCAGTTATTGGTGGGAGCTCATGCTTTGGAATTGTTGGCACCTCAGGCTTTGGGACTGTGGGTAACTCAGGCTTAGGTAATTTAGGCTTAGGTGGGAGCTATGACTTTGGCAATGTTGGCACCTCGAGTTTTGGTACTATGTGCAACTCGGGCTTAGGTAATTCAGATTTTAGTGGGAGCTCTGGCTTTGGCCCCTCAGGTTCTGGTGGAAGCTCCGACTTTGGCAACGTTGGCACTTTGGGCTTAGGCAATGTAGGCACTTCAGGTTTTGGTGGGAACTCTGATTTTGGCTGTGTTGGAACCTCCGGTGAGGTCTCTGACAGACGTCATGCCTCAACTCGAATTGTGTTTCCACAAATTGACAACAAAGCTATCAACAATAACAAGAAAAAAGGGGTGTGCTTATTTCAAGCCATTGTTCTAACCGGAAACAAAGTGACTCAAAGAACACTTTCAATCTTAATCCGATTAATACATGAAATTGTATGAACTCAAGTTTATATAGACATGGGATGTGGAGAAACAGCAAAAAAAAAAAACAAAAAAACAAAAAAACAAAAAAACAAAAAAAATTGGTTGGGTAGGTTGGAAGAAGGGTAGAGGTGTCAATTTGACTAGTCGGCTCGACCGACCCGTAACTCGACCCAAGAAAAGCTCGAGGTAACCCAACTCGAGGTTCGGGTTGAGCCCCATTTTAAAGAGTTGAATCGAGCTCAAGCCAGCCCATGATAAACAAGTTTTAAAAAATAAAATAAAGAGATTAAATCATTTAACTGCCAAAGGTAGCAACCATTGCTGTCTTGCAGGCAAAAGGCGCCTGCTTACGTGGCTGCCTACAAATCACGAGTCAAAAGATTGAGCCGAACTTAGATTTTTTGGTCGAGTAAAAACTCGATTCGACTAGTTGACATCCCTAAAGAAGAGTGTGTTAGTTCAACTTCTCGATGTTTTTCCTTCCAATTTTATATCTGCCAATTCATATCCTAACATCTAGTTGCCATATGTAAATGGGGGGATATAATATAATATAATAATAAGCTTATAGGAATATGTACAAAACTTCAATTAAGATAGTAGACATCAAATATAATTCGTGACACCTCGGTACCCGACATTTGATGTGGAAAGAAAGACCTCGATCAAAGCTACAGATGAGAGGTCCAATCTAAACAAATACATGGATTATACTTGAAATACACTTTTCTATGTGATATATTCACGAATCTGTACTATATTCATTTGTGACTTGTGAGGCAGGAAGAAGAGTAAATAAGAACAATAATTCTATACAATAATTCTATTTGTACAACCGAGGTTGACAACCTCGGTTGACAACCCCTCAAATGCATGCGGGATCCGCATGTTTAAAAAATTCAAAAATAAAAAAAGGACCCCCCATGTGAGTGGTTGTCAATCGAGGTTGTACACATAGCATGGCTCAAATAAGAAACAAATTGGGATCTCAAATGTTTCAGTTTTGTACAAATGTTCTAACTACTTTAAAATAAAATCAACTCTAAAAAACTTATTTAATTTTAATTGAACTCCAGATTAAAACTCCAAAAGACTATTTAATTAACAAGAAAAAAAAATTAAATAATAAAAATTAATTTAAATCTATTCCACGTTATTCTTTTTGAGTTGGAGAAGATTAACGCTCAAATCTTGCACCATATTTTTAGCCATCGTCTTCTAATGACCACAACTTACTTTATAACTTTGAGATAAAAACTCAACCCGTTAATTCGTAGAATGCAAATCTACTTTTTGTCTATTCCGATGGATCTAAATTCAATTTTTTTCTCTAATGGAAAGATTTAAATCTACTTTTTGTCTCTCATGGACGTAAAAAAAAATTAAATTAAATGTTTTTTTTAACATTTTTTGTTGTAAAATAAAATTTGCATTTCTTTTGCATCTCTCTATTGGAAAGATTTTCGATTACTTTACAGATCTAAATTACCATTCTGTCCATTTTCTCGGTCCAGCGTGTCATCCCATTTGACCCTCGACAACTTTGCAATAAACCTTCAAAGGACACGAAATATCATTTCTCACAATTTCTAAAGGATGGAACATTTCAAGCCAATTTTCACCCGTTGTTGCAAAATCAACCTACATCCTTCCTTTCCTTTCAACCTTATCAAAAATCGACGCATCTTTGTAATTATTGACACCCATATCCAAAAACTATTGGCTTCAATTTCATCACAAAAAATTGGTGGGCCATCATAACCTTGACCTAATATAAAGAGTCTTTGAGAGGATCTCAAGAAATGTCGGCAAACGATAGGTAAAAATTATGAGGCCTGCTGAATGTATAGATAAAATTTAAAAATTGAGTTTGACCAACTTATAAATATTACAAGCTTTGCCAAATATGCACTAAGCCTATATTTGGCCATATTTGGCAAGCGTTTATAAACATTTGAAAAATGGTCAAATCAATTTTTATAAATATTTCTTTGTGTGATTAATAAGTATTATTCATTTATGTACTACTTATTTTTATTTAATTATAAATTTATAAATAAAAATATGCTTTAACAAATTGCACAATGTCACCTCTCGGGAATCCGTACAACCAAATATTGATGTTGCTAGAAAATTGAAGTCTGTCCACTGTCACATCGTGGTCCATTGTAAACTTTGTTTTCCAAAGAGATTCACTTGAGGTCCCAAATCTATTAGAAATATTGCGAGTTGGTCCTCAGTCCATAATTCAGTTGTTTGAGTCCTTGTTGACACCTCTATTTCTTAGGATAATTGCAGCGGCGGTCTCAAACCTTTGAGTTTTTTACAAATTTTACCATAACCTTGAGTTTGTGCAAGCAATCCCAAACCTTTGGAAAATTAGCACTCGAAGTCCAAAATGACGAAAAACACGAATTCCACGGTTAGTTGACGTGGAAAATGGAAAAATTGGATATTTTGACTATTTTAAATAGCGGTATTTTCATCACTTAGAATAAAACAAGAAAACAAAATTCTTCCCCATCCACGACCCACCCAATTCATCTTCTTCACTCACCTCACGTCACCTTACCCCCGCTACATCCAAATAAACTTAAAACTTAGAAATAACACCTACAAGCCAATTGTTGTCGACCACCTTAGCCCATCTTAACATTTTAGGCATAAAAATAGCATTTGAGCTAATTCTACGGTTGAAAAATTTTGTATCCAAAAACTAACCACGAACAAGTTAACCCTTTCTCAATTGAGGTATATCAAGAATATTTGAGAAAAAATAGTCGGACATAGGCGAGAGAGAAATGTGTTGTTATTGTTCTCGTTTAAATGAAGATTTTGTGACGACTAGCAACAAAAATCCATCTCTTCCAAATGGGTTCTTCTTCCATTGCACTAAATGGGTCTATATTTTCATAGGACAACATAACTTCTTCTTAGGTATAATTTGCCTCATCATCACCTTCTGGCTGTACCTTGAGGAGGAATAAAAGTCGCCTACCTCGATGCACCACCACGCCTTTCGAGAACAATCTTAATGAACTGGTTAGTACCTGTATTTCCGATGAGAATTCACACCCTCATCATCATATCGATTATATTGATTTATGGGTTCATCAATCACAATGGAAAATCGCCCACTCCAAAGCCACGGTTGTGTGTCTTGGGTGCTTGCTAAGTATTTAAAGAGTGAGTGCTTCGCATGGAAAGTCGGGTCTCGCTAACAATTAAAAAGGGGGTTCAGACGATTGTATAAGAAATAGACCTCTTGAGACAAAGTCCCAAAAATGAGTGCTTTATTGACGACGATTTACAATCGGTGAGGAGCGAAATGCTTCCAAGAGGTACAAACACACAAAAAAATTGAAAGTTAAATGCGATAAAAGTAAAGGAAATGTAAATTACATATTCTCTGTTCGAGGGTGTTTGATTCGGGTGGCTTTTCTTCTATGTCTTCTCTTCTTTTTATACTCTTTCGATAGTTGTTGTGGAACCGCTTAAAACTGTTGGTCGACTTGTAACTACCCACATTTTTCATCGTGGCTAACTTGTCGTGAAACTTCCATTTTAACTGATGTCATTACTTTCACTACTTAACTGCTTGAAACTGAGATTCTTGAATCATGGGGCGTGATGACATTGCCTATTAACTGCTTCAATAACTGTTGCTTACAATAACAATTCGCCCTGGTCTTGGGCATCTCGTAGCCTTGGGTGATGATGGCACCGTCGCCCTGAATAATAAAGCATCATAATCGCCTAGAGCTTAGGCGTTTAGTAGGCTTGGACGATGATGAGCATTTGCTACATTAATCCATCTTGGGCCTTCTATATGGTCTCTTTTAGGCCTCCTATCCTTCAAACTTCTTAGTTGGGCTTCATTCCTTGGGCCATTTAATTGGGTTACATTTTTATGTGTCAACAATTACTCCACAATATGGAAAATTAATATTGATTATTAATCTTATGCCATATTCATTCTTTGTACCTTACGTGACATTCGAAGTCCTGAAAAGGGGAGGAGTATCCAAAAAATTACCATTGTTTGGCGGTGACCTTCTATATCCCAAACATCAACACTATAAATTAAAGGACACGCTACTTCTTTGCGCCATTATACCCACGTCTCGCATCGTCGTGCTTCTATAAAAACTACCGTTCATCTTATTGCTTCTCCATTCATACACTTGTACTCCAATACCCTTGAGATGATTAAAGTTCGTGATAAATGGCGACTTCGTAGTGTTCCCTTAGTTTCGAAGACTATCAAGAACTTCTTACTAGACCATACATATCTTCAGTTCCCCTTTCATCAACCAACCCTGATACCAACGAGTTTTTCCTGGGTCCATCATTTAATGATGCTGATTCGGTGGGGCAAGCTGCGGTGGGCCAGTTGTTTTCCAATACTCAAGACCCCCTTTTTCTGAATCCATTTCCATTGATGCCAATTCGGGAGAGAGGTATTCGTACTTGCCCTACATTTTTCAGGCCAAAAGGCACAACTACACATTCAAAGCATCTTAAAAATCCAGGGCACCTAAAGGCAGTTTTATGTATGTCTTCCTCAACTATGTAGATCTGGTTATAACCTGAGTATCCATCCATGAAAGAGTATATTACATGCCCGACAGTCGAATCTACTAAAGAATCTACCGTAGGCATTGAATACTCATCTTTGGGCTTTGCTAAGTTAAAGTTTCTAAAATCTATGGACATCCTAATATTAATGTTCCGTTTTAGCACATGTACGATATTAGACAACCATTCAACATACCTGGCTGTTCTAAGAAAGCGTGCTTTTAATAATCATTCTATCTCTTTCTTTACTTCAGGCAATACATTAGGGACAAAATGCCTAGAAGGTTGTTTATGAGGCTTGAAGTTTGGTTTAGTTGGCAACCTATATTCAACCAGACTTCTATCTAAACCAGGCATGTGTTCATATTCCCAAGTAAAGCAATCTTTAAACTCTTTCAGTAAAGCGATTAACTTGGCACTTACCTCTTGGCTGAGCATCTGGCTGACAAACATTGGATGATCTTCCCCTTCGTCGCCAACATTCACCTTTATCAAAGGATCTCGTGCTTGAGCATGTCCTAGTTTTTCTATTCCTGTTACTTCTCCATCAGAGTTCCTTGGAGATGCTTTATCTTCCAAACAATCCACCTTATTGATCTCTCGGCCAATATTTTGCTCCAACTCAAGTACTGTTAAGTTGTTTCTTAATGTCTCCAGTGCTGCTTCTTCTTTTGTCCTTTCCTCATATTCTTTACTGAAAGCCATCAATTTGGCTTTGAAGGCCTGAATATCGGCCATATCTTTTTGCTAATGACAATTCATTCGNCACTTACCTCTTGGCTGAGCATCTGGCTGACAAACATTGGATGATCTTCCCCTTCGTCGCCAACATTCACCTTTATCAAAGGATCTCGTGCTTGAGCATGTCCTAGTTTTTCTATTCCTGTTACTTCTCCATCAGAGTTCCTTGGAGATGCTTTATCTTCCAAACAATCCACCTTATTGATCTCTCGGCCAATATTTTGCTCCAACTCAAGTACTGTTAAGTTGTTTCTTAATGTCTCCAGTGCTGCTTCTTCTTTTGTCCTTTCCTCATATTCTTTACTGAAAGCCATCAATTTGGCTTTGAAGGCCTGAATATCGACCATATTTTCTCACCGTTGACAACTCATTACAGTTCCTTGATTATCCTTTTGCCAATTACTGGCTCTTTAAGGGACACTATGTTTGGCCTCATTTGATTGAACATTTCAGTAAATGCATCTACTGAAAATGGCTCTTCACTCTGTGCGACAATTTAAGTCTCTCCCCCATCTTGAACTACCCTGACATGTCCATAATTTCCTTCGTACATGCACCTTTCCACTGAATTTACTTCTGCAAC
>CAIGRH010198906.1:0-11567 GCA_903798295.1 Fraxinus nigra
TATTATGATTTCATTTGGATTTAGTTGGTATTTAAATTTATAGTAGATATATTTAGTTGTTATAGATTTATTACTAGTAAGATATAAATATATATTGAATTCAAAAAATTAATGACATAAAAGTAAACAGACAAAAAAAATATATGACGAAATCGACGGTTTAAAATCAGACCAAACCGTTAGATTTAAGTTTGACTTTTTTTTTTTCAAATCGGTCAAAATGGTCTGGTTTAGGTTTGAGTTTTTCCAAACCGATTTAAATGGTTTGGTTTGAAAATCTGTCAAAAATCGATAAAATCAAACCGCTTACACCTCTACTTTTAACAATGACACAACCTTCTCAACCGCCTTGCAAGAAGGCTGTTGACACAACCTTCTCATGTTTTTGCAAAGAAGACAATCAGCCTTCTTTGCTTGTCATGCGTTCCTTGCTTTTAAAATTATTTTTTATTAAAGTAATAGTTGAAATTTTTGATTTAATTTCACTTGAAAATTGATATGAAAAGAATTTAGAAATTAAACTAGATCAAAACTTTAAATGACCACCCAACCTGACTCTAAATGTTTTCGAATCACGGGTCGGTCATCTGACTCCTTATTTTAATGGGCTGGTTAAGACCTGACCATAAACCATCACTAGCCGATTCTTTAATGGGGCCAGGCCATAATGGTTTCTTACATGGACGGGTTGTTCGAAATCGATCTATCCATTTTTATACCTTTAGTTTCAAATCTTAAGAGCTAGGACTAGAGCTTCCATCATACCACTCGCTCCATGACAATATCTTACCATCTATGTTTTGAACTTGTAACAATGAAAACTTGTAATTGTAGAGTGCAAACTGATATAATTTTTTAATTTTCTATGTTTATTTATAGTAGCACACTACTTTTCAATAAACAAAATCATGTTTTGAGATCAAGAATCTAATTGTCCTGTCATAGCTTACTAACACTTCAAATAACCCTTCAATAAATATAATATGTGGTTGTAAAATTTGTTTTCCTTGATTTAGTTTAATAAAGAGACCATATAATTATTTCACTTTCTAGTCAATTAAATTAAGGGTATGTTTGATAACATCCATTTTTTAGGGAAGTTGGAAAACAATTTCTATTTTCAACAAAAGTGGTTGTTTGATAGGTTTTTTTGCCATGGAAAAGAAATTCCACCCACCCCCACACGTGCACCAATTCTTGGAAATCAATGAAATCATTTTCCCACCATTTAATCATTTTCCAGGTTATTTGATTTTTTTTTTTTGGCAATTAGAACAAATTTCATAACCCATTGTAAAAAAAAAAAATCACTTTAATGGACAATTTCCATATAAAATAAAGTCAAACAAATACTAAACTTTGATGAAAAAAATGATTTTTTTAAGAAAAAAATTCGTTTTTTTTTTTTTTACTTTTTGGCAATGGAAACAAATTTTATAACCAACTGTGGAAAAAATTATCAATTTAATGGACAATTTTCATGTAAAACAAAGTCAAACGAACACAAAATTAAAAATTTTCCTGGTGAAAAATTATACCAATCAAACACACTCAATTAACAATTCTCTGCCAAACAATTTTTAGGCAATTACTTTCTCTGAAATTCATTTTCTTTCCACTCATTTTCCACACTTGCAATCTAATGAACTCTAAGAGTTGAATGGTAATCATTCTTCATATTAAATTAGTTTCCTTAATGCCAAATCTTAATACCATTCATCTAGTAAATAATTCAATTGGGTGAATTTTCACTAGATATTGTTGAACTTTCACCATACTTACAATTAGGCAATTGAGCTTCAATTTGATGCAATTGTGTCTCTATACTTTTATTTTTGGGCAATTAGGTAACTCCGTCTAGGTTACATCAATGAGCCTACTTACATATTCGACGTGCAAATTTTGTGCAACCAGCTCACTAATTTTTTAAAATTTTTACTAGTAATAAGGACACTTGATTTTAAGTTTGTTCTATGAGCTTACTAGGGATAGTTGATTTAAAAATTATTTGAATAAATTAAATCAGAAAACAACATGAATGAAGAATATAAAACACAACACTACATGTTTTTACAAAGGAGGCATTCCTTTTCTTCCGTCTCAT
Source organism: Fraxinus nigra (assembly GCA_903798295.1). Lineage (NCBI taxonomy): Eukaryota > Viridiplantae > Streptophyta > Magnoliopsida > Lamiales > Oleaceae > Fraxinus > Fraxinus nigra. The sequence continues at coordinate 2,105 of CAIGRH010198906.1, forward strand.
GTGCTAATTCTGCTTCAATGGTACAAATCTTCCACAGTAAATCTAGCAAGATATTACATCCGCCATCAACTTACAATACACAAGACACAATAACCTTAAGTTGCTGCACACGAATTTAAAGGATAGCAATATATTAAAGACTTATGATATTATATTTTTTTCTAAAATGGTATATTGACATTACAATTGATTGAAAAATAATCTTACAATTTCTCCTCTCTTCTCGACCAAAACATAACGACATGATTGCTCACAAATTAAAGTATAGCAGTCTTATAGCATCAATTGAAGTTCAGTAACCTAATTGTATATATGGTGATAGTGTAGTAACCTCCATTACAATTTATCCAATTAAATTATGTAAATCTTATTGCATTTATGGAACTTCTTTATTGCCAAATCTGTATTCCATTTATCTACTAAAAAAAATTAAATTAGGTAAATCTAAAATTACATTGAAAATCCCATTTCCATTTTTCGTCGCAAGAGAAATTTTACTGCAATAGTGTGCCCCTCTGTTCAGTTTAAATAAAAACTATATTTTTATTAAACTTTATAAAAATTGATAAAATATTTTAAAAAGTATAATTGAAAATAATTTTTAAAAAAATTAAATTATAAAAAATAAAACTAAACGGGCACTACATTTGCAAATGCCAATTGTACACCAAATTTGATAGTTGGGCGCTGCTGGTTTTTCTTTTTTTTAATTGTATCCAGCCCCCTCACAATATGAAGCGCTTTTTTTCTTCAATAAAGCTATTTGTACTTAAAGGGCCCTCGTTGCAGGGGGGCGACATGTGACTTTTTGTAAAAAGGGTTGTCAATCATTTAAGGTCCCGTTCGTTGCAGATTAAAATTCAATTAAAATTGAAAATATGGCCGTTATTAGGTTCCACGCATCTAGTAAAAGTCAACAATAACGATTAATTTTTCAATTTTAATTTAATTTTAATCCCTGCAGAACGACCCTACGTACAAATAGCATGATTCTTTTTCCTTTGGAAGCGGCCCCCACTAACATCAGAATCCATGCCAAATAGCTAAGCGTAGAGGTACAGATCTCAAAATTATATAAGAACTAACCAGTTCACCGCGTATAGCTCTCTTAAGAGCTTACTTTTTCTACAATCAATCTCTCAGTAAAGATCGGATCGAAATCAGTTCAAGAAAAGTTCCTTTCTGTTAGCTTCTTTGATCCCTTACTTTTCAACTCGGTGCTTTGAATTTCTGTATTCGTTAATACCAATGTTTATCAATTAATTTTCACTTTTTTTTTATTGTTCTAGACTCGACTTTGGATGGTACTAGGTGATTGTTTTGTGCTCCATTTTTAAGGGTTGTGGAATGTGATGTGGGATTTGATGTTTTTGATTATGTTACAGGTGACAAATGGCCCAAATATTGCTTCATGGGACTCTCCATGTCACGATCTTTGAAGTGGATAGGCTGCACAACGAAGGAGGTCGGCATATATTTCGCAAGGTAGAAGTTTCATGTCAAAATTGGTTTCGGATAACTGCTCAACACGTTGAATTTCACTATTTTGATGTTATAATTGTTATTTTTTGTGGGATGGTTTGATATTTGTGCAATTGATCGATATTTATGCCTGTGATTGAAGTTAAGTGCCTTATGTTTGTGCAACTGGTGGGATCAAGTAGAAATGTTGATGTTGTTTGACAAATTGCTGCTTGGTTTGAGTGGATCAAGACAAGGAAGCGCAGTGATGAACTGCTAGCTATATTCCAATGATTTTATGAATCAATTTGCAACGATTTATACTCTTTTAGATGAAGAATATTCCAATGATTTTCCTCATTTCTCTTCCAACTGTGTCCAACAAGAACCTATAATATTTTCTGACTATAATATTGGAAATTTTAGGTACTTCTGTAAGATTTTTCCCCTTTTAATGTTCTTATGAATGATATTATATATATTGTTTCACTATTCATTTCTCAAAAGTCGATCCAATTTCTACTATTAATTGTAACTTAATATTTGATTTAAGGTAAATTTTTATTTCATTTTGCCTCATGTTATCATGTATTTTGATAACATGTCAGATGATCAACAGCTCCAGTTATTCTTCTAATTCAAATATTTTGAGTTTGGTGATACATGGACATGATAAGTTTCTTTCTTGTTATTCAATTTTTTTTTCTACATTTTTCTTTAAATGATTACAATATTAATTTAGTCGTCTAAAAGACGTAAATTTCCTGACACTGTTTTCCCCAAATTGAATTTCATTATAAATGCTGACATTTGTGGTGCTAACCATGTAAATTAGTCCTTAAATCAAGTGTTTGGAGGTCTTGAAGAAAAGTTTGAGCTTTGCATCTAATCACCATGTAGATAGTTGGAATTATACAATCACTAGGTGTCTTTTATTCTGTAGTATCTTGTCTAACATTTTTGAGTTGGTGTACATTCATCTTCTACAACTGAAATTCATTATATACTGACAAATTGGTCTCTGTACAAAGTAATGTAAACAACCACAGCTTTGGTGGCACGGGAAGGTACAAATGTTAGATTCATTAGGACCATAATCACCATGTTTTCCTTCATATCTTTTTTGCAGCAGTAAAGCCTACTTATGGAAGTGGATTATTCTCTGAATGCTCCTTTCAATCTTCTGCTTGATGATAGTTGCTGTCATACATCTGTTTTCTGTGCAGTGAAATATTTTTAAAATGCATTATTGGATCTAATTTATCCTGTCAGTTATCATATATAATTTTAGGATCATTGTTGATTAAAGTTGTAAGTTAAATAAGTTTTTATACATGATGATGTATTCTATGCTCAGAAAATTGTTCAGATACTCGTTTGCTATATTCCTGATTTGTGAATTGAAGTATTTTATTTGCCTCTGATGATACTTTTCATTGGAGGAATATTTTTTGTAGATGATGGAGAACATCGAAGAGACTGTTGGTTTTGGTAAAGGGACTCCTAAAATTTATGCAACTATTGATTTAGAAAAGGCAAGAGTTGGGAGAACTAGAATGATTGAAAATGAACCTAAGAACCCCAGGTGGTACGAGTCTTTTCACATTTACTGTGCTCATATGGCTTCAAATGTGATATTTACTGTTAAAGACGATAATCCTATTGGTGCAACTTTAATCGGAAGAGCTTATATACCAGTTCATGAGCTCTTGGAAGGGGATGAAGTGGATAGGTGGGTTGAGATATTGGATGAAGATAAGAATCCTATACGTGAAGGTTCTAAGATCCATGTAAAGCTACAGTTTTTTGATGTTTCTCGAGATCGTAACTGGGGTCGTGGAATTAAAAGTTCCAAGTATCCTGGGGTTCCCTACACTTTCTTTTCTCAGAGACCTGGATGTCGGGTTTCTTTGTACCAAGATGCTCATGTGCCAGACAAATTTGTTCCGCAAATCCCCCTATCTGGAGGACAATATTACGAGCCCCACAGATGCTGGGAAGATGTTTTTGATGCAATCACTAATGCTAAGCACTTAATTTACATCACAGGATGGTCTGTATATACCGAAATTACCTTGATAAGGGATTCTAGGAGGCAAAAGCCAGGAGGTGACGTTACTCTTGGTGAGATACTTAAGAAGAAAGCAAGTGAAGGTGTTAAGGTTCTTATGCTTGTTTGGGATGACAGAACCTCTGTGGGTCAGCTGAAGAAAGATGGCTTGATGGCTACCCATGATGAAGAGACCGAACAATATTTTCAAGGTACTGATGTGCATTGTGTCCTATGCCCTCGCAATCCAGATGATGGTGGAAGCTTTGTTCAAGACTTACAAATTTCTACCATGTTCACTCATCACCAGAAGATTGTAGTGGTAGACAGTGATTTGCCTAGCGCTGGATCGGAAAAGAGGAGGATTGTGAGTTTTGTGGGGGGCATTGATCTTTGCGATGGAAGATATGATACTCCATTCCATTCACTTTTCAGGACATTGGATACTGTACACCACGATGATTTTCATCAGCCTAATTACACTGGTGCTGCAATCACAAAGGGTGGGCCAAGGGAGCCTTGGCACGACATTCATTCCCGACTGGAAGGACCAATTGCCTGGGATGTTCTGTTTAATTTTGAGCAGAGATGGAGGAAACAAGGTGGGAAGAATGTATTACTTAACTTGAGAGAGCTTGATGATATTATTATTTCTCCATCTCCAGTGATGTATCCTGATGACCATGAGACATGGAATGTTCAGTTATTCAGATCTATTGATGGTGGGGCTGCCTTTGGATTCCCGGATACACCTGAGGAGGCAACAAAGGCAGGTCTTGTCAGTGGAAAGGACAATATAATTGACAGAAGCATTCAAGATGCATATATTCATGCGATACGTCGAGCAAAGAATTTTATTTATATTGAAAATCAGTATTTTCTGGGAGGGTGTTTTGGCTGGGATTGTAATGATATCAAGGTCGAGGACATTGGAGCTCTGCATCTTATTCCTAAGGAACTTTCCTTGAAGATCGTGAGTAAGATTGAGGCTGGGGAAAGATTCACTGTGTATATTGTGGTGCCAATGTGGCCCGAAGGGATCCCTGAGAGTGCATCAGTTCAGGCTATATTAGATTGGCAGAGGAGGACAATGGAGATGATGTATAAAGACATCGTTCAGGCCCTTCAAGCTAAGGGCATTGAGGAGGACCCTAGAAATTACCTGACATTCTTCTGCCTTGGAAATCGGGAGGTGAAGAAGAGTGGTGAATATGAACCTTCAGAACAACCAGAACCCGATTCAGATTATCTGAAAGCTCAGGAGGCTCGACGTTTCATGATCTACGTTCATGCCAAGATGATGATAGGTATGTGCTGAATTTTAAGCATAATGAGATTGGCTTTTAAAACTAAAAATTATTTATGTTTAAACCTTTACAATTTGATCTGTACAAATTATTGAAGCATCTGCCCTCTAAATTACAGAACTATCTAATATGTAGAGCTATAGCAAAAGTTTTTCTATCGCTCAAGGCACAAATTATTGTTTGGCATTATTAGGCTTGTATATTTTCCTTGTCTTATAATAGCTACCACATCCAAGCACATCAATATTCACCTATATTCATGATGGCACCACTAGATACTGGTTTCCTTTGTATAGCTGTTGATGCAGTGGTAGTTGCTCGCGTCTGCATTCCTAAAAGCACGAAGTGTACTTAGACATGAGTGAATTCTAGAGATGAACTGCTATGAAAAGAAGGCAATACGTTGATATCCCATTTTTTTTTTTTTTTTTGGTAGTTGACGATGAGTACATAATAGTTGGATCTGCCAATATCAACCAAAGATCTATGGATGGTGCAAGGGATTCCGAGATAGCCATGGGAGCATATCAACCATATCATTTGGCAATCAGGCAACCGGCCAGGGGTCAGGTCCACGGTTTTCGTATGGCACTATGGTATGAACACCTTGGCATGCTCGATGAAACTTTCATCCACCCAGAAAGTGAGGAATGTGTCAGTAAGGTAAACCAGATCGCAAACAAATATTGGGATCTCTATGCCAGCGAAAATCTTGAAAGGGACCTACCTGGTCACTTGCTCCGCTACCCCATTGGGATTGCTAATGAGGGAGAAGTTACCGAGTTGCCAGGAATGGAGTTCTTCCCTGACACAAAAGCTCGCGTTCTTGGTGCTAAATCCGACTACCTCCCTCCAATTCTTACTACTTAAAATAGGTACTCTAAAGTGGTTTGTCATCTTATTGAACTCATGTCTGTTAAGTACTTATTGTCTGTAGCAAATAAACAATCGTACTTGTTTCCTAAGCTGCAGAGATCATGTTATAGTTCTGCAGAGCTGATCATATGGATTTAACAGAAGTTGACGGTGCGATTTTTGAATTTTGATTGTGCGGTTTTTGAATTTCGATTCTCAACTGACCAGACATTTTTTTGTGTGATTGAATAATCTTTGCCTTACCTTAAAATTTCATGTTCTGTATGTTGCTTTTACATGACTCGCATACCTAATCTTTCCAATGAGCTAATTTTGCATCTGAAGTTATTGGTCAGTTTAAGCTCTCAAATGTCGAAATTCTTTTTCTTCAATTTTGTATGAGCAGAATTGAGTTTCTTTGTATGGTCCTTAATATGTTTCGGATTAATATGTTGAAAATTTACTTAATCATGCACATCGAAAAATAAATAATATTTCATTCCCATCAAAGATCTTTTGTGTTTAAAGAGAAAATGTGATAGAAATTTTCTGCAAGCTCTTTTGCTTATCTTGAATACGGGCAATCACAATATGTAACTCACAGATGTCCAATTGTTCTGTCTTCAATGAGAATTAAGATTTCTCTTTTCTTGTACTAACAAGATAATAGATTGTGTTTTATTATTTCTCAAACCCTAATAACTTATTAATAGAAGTCGAAGTGGACTTGGCCCTGCACTTAAGCTTAATTCGGTCAAATGTTTAATTAAGTGGAACTTACATAAAAACAGGTGAATAAAGACCCAATTTCATAAATCAGAGTCGAAGTTTATTTGTTCAATTTTCAAGTTTTTATCATTTTAATTAAATATTAAATCTTTTAATTAATTGACTCGTGTATCATGTAAATTTAGCGTTTCAAATTTGATAATGTTTCAACTTTCATCCAACCCCCACTCACAGTGCACCATGTAATTTCAATTTCAATCCCCAAATAACTTCTTCCCATCTATTTTCTACCTTTCCTTATCTCTTTGGACCAAACTACACGTACATAATAATTTACCTAATGGATTATCGAATCGACAAGTGGCGGCCCCCTATTAGGGGGTGCTTGTGGGCCCAAGCGCCCCCCCAATAGGAGGCCATCACTTGTCGATTTGATAAAAAATTAGGTAAATTAATAGGTACAAGTAGAATTTTCCTATCTCTTTACACTTCGACCTCCATAATCTCCGACACCTTTTCTCTCTACCAGCCCTTACTCCACCGAGCCGCGAGTAAAGGTAGTGTCAGCAGCACACCGAAGAGGTCAACAAGTGCCACTACTGTGCGGCACTCTGTAGCGGTGAACAAATTGTCGTTGAGCGTGGCAATTTGAGCTTCGACAAGTTACTCGCCATTATAGAGCCGCTACAAGTGGCGCTCGTGCTTTCAAGGCCAATTGAGGTGGCACTAGGCTAGTTAGCCACTTGGGCTTCACTTGAAGGTAGAACTATAGCGGTAGGCATTGTGTTTGTATTTGGCTGGCTAGGTGTTCGAGTTTAGGTTTCATCTGTAAGTGGAATGGTGAAGGTTTCAGCAGTAGGTGGAGTTGTAGAGATCGTATTGGTGGTAGTTTGGTTGCCTACCCATCCGCTTGAGTTTCAGCAGTAGGTAGAGTTTCAGCAGTAGGTAGAGTTGTCGTATTGGTGGTAGTTTGGTTGCCTACCCATCCGCTTGAGTTTCAGCAGTAGGTAGAGTTGGTGGTAAGGTTAGTTGCCTTCTCAATTGTTTGAGTTTCAGAAGTAGGGAGAGTTATTGGGATGGGAGTAATGGTGGTTGTCTAGCCAACTTATTGTGTTTCAGCTATAGATGGAGTTGTGGATGTAGATGTTTTTGCATTCCCAGTTGATTGAGTTTCCGTGACCAAATCTCTTGAATATGTGACATGTCAAAGTGCATATGTTACATGTTACATATTCAAGAGATTCGGTCATGGGCCATTAGATTAGATCACAGATCCAGAGATTTGGTCACCTGCCATTTGATCGGGTCACGGTTACATATAATAGGGTATATGTCAAAGTGCACAGGTCATAGGTCACATGCCAAATGCATAAGTCACATGTCACGAATTCAAAAGATTTGGTCACAGTCCATAGCTTAGGTCATATGTCAAAGATCTAATAGATTTGGTCACATACCATTGGATTGTTCACATATCATATGTTAAAGTGCATAAGTCACATGTCACGAATTCAAGAGATCTAGTCACATGCTATTGATTTCTCCGACCTCAGTTATCAAAACTCATAACGAATTCAATTAACCAGATTTTGACGGTGAGAATTGAAATTATTTGTTTCGATAAGTACTCTGTTAATTACACCAAGTGCTGTTTTTCGATTTTAGAAAAATCATTTTAAATTATACCAGGAATGTTGAGTCCATTAATTAATTAATTTGACTCACTAACAAGTAACACAAAATTAAATTTGGTCGTTTACTGTGAAACTATAATCATTTTGTTAATATGGTCTGATCAATTACGAGATATGGAAGTGTGTCAATCTCGATTTTTGATCATATCTTCATCCCACCATTTAGTCAATGAAATTGAAAACTCTTTTCGACTTATGAGCACACATTGGTCAAATATTTCGTTATCAATTTAATTGAATAAAATATAGATCATAATCTCTTTAGGGATGGCAAAAAAAATATGTTCAACCCGATACTCGTGGGGCGAATGGGACAGTGATTACCTGCCTAATTTGGTAAATAGGGTGGGGACAGGGCGATGGTCATTACCCCAAAGTGGGTACGAAAAATATAGTCCCCATCTCGTTTAAAGTTAATTTCAAATTTAAATTTTTTATTGAACAAAATAATAAAGTTATTATCATTTTTAAAGAGAATATAAGTTGTTTTTAACAAATTAGTAAAAAATTAATAATATTTACGAGCTAAAGACAAAAAAAAAATAAATAAAAAATAAATGAGGTGATAAATGGGGCAGGGGACTTGCCCCGTCCCGCCCCAAACCCGTCCCGTCTCGCTTTAACTAGGTATAAGGATGGTGCAAGGTAACAAAAATAATCGACGGGACGGGGTGGAAATGTGCGACTAGTCCCACACCTACCACGTTGTCATCTCTAAATCTTTTACTATCTAAGAGTGACGAATCATCTATTCATCATTTACAACCTTCATATGATTTCTGACATATCTGAATGATGTGTATTAGCGACTCTTGGTAGAGTAACATCCAATATCACCAAAGTATGACTGTCCCCATATAAGGTACTATGATGACTGATAAGTGTATTTTATACACTTATTCAGGAGCCTAAAATATCGATGTTTGGTAGTTTTTTTTGACAAAATATATCCTAAATTATTGTATTTTATATTATATAGGTAAAATTCAATGGTTGAACAAGGAATTGGAAGAAAAAAATCGAGGAAAAATGACAAAGTCCAAAGTTCGAAGGCCAAATTGTAAAGATTCCATAGTTAATTCGAACCACAAGATGATACTTTAAAGATTGTTAAGAGACAATTGGATGAAATTAGAACTCAAAAAAGAATGGAATATGATTAAAATATTATCGATCCAATTGAACAAGTTATATTTCAGATTTTTAGTCGAAAATTGAGACCCATTTTTGGCATAATAAACATTCAAATTGGAAAAATTCTATTTCTAACAAAGTTGTAGTCTTTTGAATTAGATTCTCATGCTCTTTGAATCGTTTCAATCAGATATCGGAGAAAAAGTTATGGTCAAAATACTAATTGCTGTGCA